>JACWRQ010000005.1:183774-269493 GCA_014849955.1 Cryphonectria carpinicola | reverse complement strand
TTGGGCTCAGTTTGCCGAAAGAACGTTCTTCGATATGCTGTTGGAAGAGTTAAGCCAAAAAGGGGTTTACCTTGAAAGCCCATCCCCCCCCCCCCCCGAACCTCCTTCAGCGCGTCGCGTCCACAACAACAGATGGCTAACTTCATACAACGCAAGTCACCCCCTTCGTGCTCGCCAAGGAGCCAGCAGGCACAAGGGCGTACCCAGAGGGTCACTACCTGGTCCCCGACACCAATGCCTTCCTGACCGCCATGGACCTCTTCGAGCAGTCGTCGGCCTTCTACGATGTCATCGTGCTGCAGGTCGTGTTGGAGGAGCTGCGCGGCCGCTCCCTGCCGCTCTACAACCGCCTCATCGGCCTCACCAAGAGCGACGAGAAGCGCTTCTACGTCTTCTTCAACGAGTTCCGCCTCGAGACCTACGTCACCCGGGACCAGGGCGAGACCGTCAACGACCGCAACGACCGTGCCGTGCGCAGGGCCGTGACGTGGTACGCCGAGCATCTCCGGCAGACCGCGCCCAAGGCCAAGAAGCTGCCGGCGGTCGTGATGCTGACCAACGACCGGGACAACCTGCGCAAGGCCAAGGCCGAGGGTATTGCGGCTGCGTCGCTTGCAGAGTACGTGGGCGGCCTGGAGAACGCGGATGAGCTGATGGATATGATCCCCGAGGCGCAGGCCGCCGCCGAGGTCACCAGGCTCAGGAACCCCCGCGACCACCTATACCCGGAGTACCTGACCATGTCCAAGATGTTGACGGGCGTCAAGGGTGGCTTGCTGCACCAGGGCATCTTCAACGTCTCGCCGTACAACTACCTCGAGGGATCCATACGGGTGCCGGCCTTCCCCAAGCCGCTGCTCATCCTCGGCAGGGAGAACATCAACAGGGCCGTGGACGGCGACGTGGTGGTCGTCGAGGTCCTGCCCAAGGACCAGTGGAGGGAGCCGTCCACCCAGATCGTCGAGGAGGAGGCCATCACCAGGAACGAGAACGCAGATGCCGAAGAGGGCGGCGACGACCTCGTCATCTCGGAGAAGGAGAGGAAGGCCCTCCAGGACGAGGTGAAGAGGACGCAGGGCAAGACGGGCGAGGGCCACCTTCAGCCCACAGCAAAGGTCGTCGGCGTCATCAAGCGCAACTGGCGCCAATATGTCGGCCACATCGACCAGTCGTCCGTCGGCTCCTCCTCTGCCCAGGGGAGGAGGCAGGATACCGTCTTCCTCATCCCTATGGACAAGAAGATCCCAAAGATCCGACTCCGCACGCGCCAGGTCAGCGAGCTGCTGGGCAAGAGGATCCTGGTCACCATGGACGCCTGGGACCGGGACTCCAGGCACCCCGTGGGCCACCTGGTGCGGTCCCTGGGCGAGATGGAGACCAAGGCCGCCGAGACGGAGGCCCTGCTGCTCGAGTATGACGTGCAGTACCGGCCATTCCCCAAGACCGTGCTGGACTGTCTGCCCAAGGAGGGACACGGCTGGAAAGTGCCAGCCAGCATGGACGATCCGGGCTGGAGGGACAGGGAGGACCTGCGCGGCCTCCTGATCTGCAGCATTGATCCCATCGGCTGTCAGGATATCGACGATGCCCTGCACGCGAGGTCACTACCCAACGGCAACTTCGAGGTGGGCGTGCACATTGCTGATGTGTCCCACTTTGTCAAGCCCAACAACGCAATGGACACGGAGGCGAGTATCCGCGGGACCACCGTCTACCTGGTGGACAAGCGCATCGACATGCTTCCGATGCTTCTCGGCACGGACCTCTGCTCCCTGAAGCCGTACGTCGAGCGATACGCATTCTCGGCCATCTGGGAGATGAACGCAGATGCCGACATCGTCAACGTGCGGTGTACCAAGTCCGTCATCAAGTCGCGGGAGGCGTTCAGCTACGAGGAGGCCCAGCTCAGGGTCGAGGACGAGTCACAGCAAGACGACCTCACGAGGGGGATACGAACGCTGCTCATGCTGTCCAAGAAGCTCAGGCAGAAGCGTATGGACGCGGGCGCCCTGAGCTTGTCCTCGCCCGAGGTCAAAGTACAGATGGAATCCGAGACATCGGACCCGATCGACATCAAGACCAAGCAGCACCTCGAGACCATGTCCCTGGTCGAGGAGTTCATGCTGCTCGCCAACGTGTCCGTCGCACGCAGGATCTACGAGGCTTTCCCGCAGACCGCCATCCTCCGGCGCCACGGCGCGCCGCCCAAGACCAACTTCGACGAGCTCGCCAACCAGCTCAAGGTCAAGAAGGGCCTCGAGCTGCGCGTCGACTCGTCCCGCGCCCTCGCCGACAGCCTGGACGGCTGCGTCGACCGGGACGAGCCCTTCTTCAACACTCTGGTGCGCATCATGGCCACCCGCTGCATGATGTCGGCCGAGTACTTTTGCTCCGGCACCCAGTCGGAACCCGAGTTCCGCCACTACGGTCTCGCCTCCGAGATCTACACACACTTCACCTCCCCCATCCGTCGGTACGCCGACCTCGTCGCCCACAGGCAGCTGGCGGCCGCCATCGAGTACGAGCCCGTCGCTCCCTCGGTCCGCAGCCGCGGCCGCCTCGAGGCCGTGTGCAAGAACATCAACGTGCGCCACCGCAACGCCCAGCTCGCCGGCCGCGCCAGCATCGCCTACTACGTCGGCCAGGCCGTCCGCGGAAAAATCACCGAGGAGGACGGCTTCGTCATGAAGATCTTTAGCAACGGCTTCGTGGTGCTCGTCCCACGCTTCGGCATCGAGAGCGTCATCCGCCTGCGCGACCTGGCCGAACCAGAACCCGCCGCTACCTATGATGCCGAGGCGTACAGGCTTACCACGACCGGGTCGCGGGAGCTGGCGCTGGAGCTGTTCCAGAAGGTGAGGGTTCGGATTCGTGACCAGAAGGACGAGACGACGGGGAAGAGAGGGGTTAAGATGGAGTTGGTCTAATAGACTTGGGCTGTTTATGTGTAAAGAAGATAAAGAGAGAAAGAGAGAGGGAGAGAGAGACTACAAAAAGATGAAGAAAAATTAAAGGAAACTTATTCATGCATTGGAGTTGAGGATTTCGAGAAAAATTCAAAGAAAGAAAGAAAGTAGTCACCTTGGTGATCAGATTAAAATCTCTCCCCCTTTTTCCGCTGTTCATCTGTGTGGTTGGCAGTACTGGGCAGGCAGGCGGTGATTGATGATGGTATTGGTCTTAACTTAACACCCCCCCCCCTTTTTTTTTCTTCTTTCCCCTTCACTTTTTTCCTCCCTTTTTTTCTTTCTCAACTACAGCACCATCATCTCTCTCACTCGAGACTTCTTTTCTTTCCCCTTTCCGTGGTCGTTCATGTACGGGGGAGCAGGTAGTATATGGAAAAATCAAAATCATATATGCCGGAGGGACCGCAAAATGCAAATGCAAACGCGACGGCAATGGTGACAAATTGGAGCAAATCCAAAACCTTGAACACTTAAGACATTTTTATTTTTATTTTTTATACTTCTTTTCTTGCTGTCATGTGTCTGTTTTCCATTAACTTCAAGAGAGAGGCATACATATTTTTGTCTTACAATATATATATATATATATATATATTCATTTTGGTGTGGGTGGTTGGGTGGGAGGAGGGCGGGGACTTGATACAGTATATGGCCAGAGCCAGATCATCCATCTCCTTGCTTCCACTACGCTTAACTCCATCACTCACACAGCACACACACACACACACACATGCACCTCGACAGCAGGTTGGATAAGTACATCATAGTCAAGTAGTTCACAACAAGGGAGACACAAGAAAAGGGGGGAAAATGGTGAAGGGCCAAGACATGTAGAAAATGACAATAGACAAAAGTCAGCCTATAGAAAGTAGCCCAAGTCCCCAAATATGAAGAAGATTTGATCACTTCAAACACCAAATTTTTTTTCTTTTCTTTTCTTTATTATTTTTTTTTTTTACTTTCTTTTTACCAAGGAAGCAAAACACAAACCATAATAATGAGAAGAAGAGGGGCCAAGACTTTGTTCCAGGTGAGGTGCAATCCTGAGAAAGAAAGCAGAGGAGAGGAAGAAACCTCGATCCTATCTATACCTTACTTCTGATTGGTGTGTAGGAGGAAGAAGAAAAAAAAATGAGTATGCCTGCTTCCCTCCCTCCCTCTCCTGGAGTTTACTTCGTTGTTTCTCTGGCCCCTCCCCCCCCCCCCGGGAGGCCCCCTTCTTCCTTTCCAAACGCCAGTGCTGAACGCCGTGTGATTCAAAAATCATCAGCAGTCCATAAACAACCATTCACTCCTCCCTCACCCCAACCCCCTAACCCACCAAAGCCTGATCCCATCCTGATCATCATCGCCTTTGCTTTTCCAAATTTCAGGGTCTACTGACTGGCCTTGCGGTTCCCTTGTAAGGAGGCGGAGAACTTTCCTATCTGGAAACTTTTGAAAAAGTGTTGTGCGCAGGATAAGGAAACAAGCAAAGGGTACGTACAACGTGCCATGACCTTGCTGATTCAAGACTTGGGTTCAACGGCCCCGCTGAACGCCGCGCTTAACCTATGATGTGATCGTTTTATAACCTAAGACAGAAAAGAAAAAAAGAAACAAAAAAGAGAAAGAAAAAAAACCGACTACAAAAGAAGAAAAAAAATGAATGGCTTCGTCTCTTTGTGCGATAATGCAATGCTTTGGTCGCGCTCAAAGCCCCCAGGAAAATAGTCATGGTGCCTCGGAAGTTGGGGTTGCCATCGTGGTCTGAATGATGATGTCTGCAGTCTTCTTCGGAGTAGGCTCCTCGTCGTCATTCTCAGCTTCCGCCCGCATCTTTTGTTGCTCTGTGGAGGCTGATGGCTTTGGTGTGTCCTCGATGTCGGCCATGCCACCATCGTCTCCACTGGTTTGAATTCTCGGTGGCGTGTGGACAATGACTGTTTTGTCTTCCTCCTCCTCATCGAGGATCGGCCCCGGGCTCATAGATAACCCGCCAGCATGCAAGTCAGGTGGTGCCAGCGTAGCAGGTCCAGACAATGGTGAGTGCTCAACGGAACCTTTGGGAGTGGTCATGGCATGCGTAGCGGGCTCGGACGCGCTCGCGCCCTGAGAAGCAGGCACACTGACGCTATCATGGCTGTTGGCACGCATCATCTCGATGCCGAGTTTGGATGACGGGAGCACCGACTGCCTCCGGAAATGCTGCTTCGCGGCTTGAGCTGTTGCCGCGGCGGCGGCGGCGGCGGTAGGTGGGCCGATGCCTACGGGCTTGCCTCCCATGCCAAGGCCAAGCTCGTCGTCCTCGTCGTCTGCAGAGTCGATACCAGCGTTGCCCTCGACCCGCTTCCTCTCCATCAGCTCGCGCTTTGCTCTCAGCTTCTCAAAGGAGCGACGTGGTTTGGGGGCTGCGATAGGCACTGCCGCCGCGTCATGCTCCAGCTGTCCGGGAGCGTTATGCTGAAGCGTCAGATGCGTCATGCTCTTGGCTGTCTCCTTGGAGGGTGGAGCTGGGGCCAGCACGCCCTTGGCCGTGTCGCTGCTCAGTACATGCTCCTCCGGCGCCGGTGGCATGCCGATCCCCAAGCCTTGATCTTTCCAGTCGTTCGTGGTATTCCGACTGATTGCGACAGATATCTCATCAGCCGACACTGATTCTGAGTCGCCAAAGAGGCTGGAGGAGATGGAGTCCTCGCGGCTTGAACCGCGGAAGCTGCTCCCAGTGCGATTCGCAAAGCCAGCAGAAGACGTACCACTGGTGGGGCTACCCTCGAATTTCAGACTTTCCTGCCTCAGGTTGGCTGGTGTCGGGTGAGGGGGCGCGGCAGCAGCAGCAGCAGCAGCTATTGCCGACGAGGAGGAGACCGAGCTCTTCTGGCTGGGGGAAGCAGGCTTCCATTGACAAAAGTGGGTGAGGACCTCAGTCAGCTTGGATGAGCTGATGGGCTTCTCGATCAGGGAGTCGAAGTAGTGGGGTGCTTGGAGTTCTTTCAGGTAGGCTGTGATGGCGACAAGAGGGGTGTGCGAATTGGCATTCTTGGTTTCACGAATCATCTTTGCCACATCAGCCCCAATAATCTGCGGAAGCTTGAACTCCATGAAGATGATATCAAACTTGATGTCACTCATAGCATATCTGACTGCCTCAGGACCTGTGCAGGCAGAGATGGTACGGCAGCGCAGTTTCTCAAGCAGCTTCTCCATCACCATCCGAGAGACAGGGTGATCTTCACAGATGAGAACATCCAGGGCTCGGAAGGCAGGGTTGTCATATGAGATCTGCGACAGCCGCCGAGAGCTCTGGCGACGCCTCTGCACCCTCAGGAGAGCTGCATTTGCCTTCTCCCCTTCGTTGTCAGAAGATGAAGGTGACATGTCGAATACCTGGCTACGACGATTCCTGTGGGAAAGGAGGTCTGCAGCCACCGGACTCCCCTCTTGAGAGCCAACGGTCAAGGATCTTGAACGGGCCGGAGACGAACCGCTGCCCTGACGAGGCGAGGCCATGGACCTCTGGGGCGACGCGAGGGTCAGAGGCGGTGGTGCAGATCCACGGCCCTTGACCGGAGATGCGCCCACCGACGTGGCTGCTTTCTGCAGGCTAGGTGGGACGCGTGGCACATCGAAGAAGTTGCCTGGCTGAAGTGAGCTACCAGAGCCTGTCTGTTGTGACAGATTAGAAGAAGTGCTGGAAGCCTTACGTCTTCCCTCTTGTCCAGCAACAAATGACACGAGAAGAGGCGATGACGGCTGCGACACCCGGCTCGGCGAAGAATGCGAGTTGCTAATGCCAGAGGGCGACTGAGGCCGCTGAGAGGCCTTGGCATTCGACAGCGTTCTTTGGATCGGGTTGGACAGCACGGGGCTCCCTTCGAGCCCAATGCCGCCTGGTGACGTGACCTGATTGATCCCGCCAGGGCTGATGGCCGTCGAAGACTTGTTCTGGGCGGCGTGCGCTTCGGCGCGCAACTTCTGTATCACATCCTTGTTGGCCTTGTCTAGCACAGGTAAATTTTTGTAAGCAAAATTGCCGAAATCATCGTTCACCGTCGGCTCGCTTAACCTCCTGCTTTTCAAGTCTCGGACGTGAGGCGGTATGTGGAGGGGCATGAGGCCCCTCTTGATCGAGTTGACCTGTACCTGTGAGCGAACACGCGAGAGGGCGTCGTGCGGTCTGTCCGGATAATCCGTAGCTGGAGCTGATACGGGCGGCGACAGCTGATCTTCCATCTCCTCTGCAAACGCCTGGAGCGTGGCTCCACGGGCATCAAAGTACTCGGTATCTTCGGGGTTTTCGGGCTGAGGGACGAATTGGGCCTCGTCCTGAAGGAGAGTCTCCCAGTTCAGCCCATCGAACCAGGGGTGATTGCGTATCTCGGCACCTCCAGACGCGAATTTCTCATCCTTGTTCGAGCCCAACCTCTCCTGCGGATCGATGCAGAGCAGCTTGTTGATGAGATCCTTGGCCTCGGCAGATACCTCGTCCTCGTCTTCGGATGGCCAATGCAGTCTCCGAGCCAGAATGTTCTCAAACACCTGCTCAGGCTCGCTGGCATGGAAGGGAGGAATGCCATAGAGAAATTCGTACAGGATGCACCCGACCGACCACCAATCGCTGGTCTCGTCCTGTGGCTCTCCACGGATGGTCTCGGGAGCAAGATAATCTGGAGTCCCCACGAAACGGCGACTTGTGTCTTCAGGATCGAACAGGGCCCAGTTTGGTGGGGGCATGCCGGCCTGCGGAGGGGTACCTTTACCTGGGTCGGAACCCCCCTGCGTGCTGCCGGTGTTGGTATGTCGGAGGGACACGACATCAGGAGACGGACTTCCTCCCTCGCTTCCTTCGTTGGGCGAGGCGACGGCCTGGGCGGCCGAGCCGTGCGTGGTGTCGTTGAGCGAGAAGCTACCGAGCATGTGTGCCAAGGTGTCGCTGCCGCCGCTGTCGCTACGTTGGCCGTTGGATATGCGGCGTGGCTCATTCTGAGCAGCAGGGCCCAGGCTGAAGTAGGAAGGCTGCCCAAGATTGACACCGAACTCGGTGGGCGTCATCTGTGGTGTCAGCGTAGGGGAGTGGTGGTTCGGCAGATGAACGTCGAGTGAGGTTGATCGTGACGCCGACGACCCCACAGAGAGTGCTCTGGCAAAAGGGCCCGACTTGAGCAGGTCAGGCGCTGGCTCGCTTGCACCAGCGTGTAGTGCTCGCTTCTGCCGACCAACGAGTCCCATCCGCGAGAGACCAAAGTCTGTGAGTTTGAGGTGTCCCTTCTGATCAATGAGGAGGTTGTCGGGCTTCAAGTCTCGGTGGACGATACCTCGGCTGTGGAGGTGCTCGACGCCGAGGACAACCTCGCCCAGGTATTTCTGGACCCAGTCCTCGGGTAGTCCACCGAGGACCTTGATCAACGACGCGCAGTCGCCGCCATTGAGGTACTCCATCACCAGGTACAGGTAGTCCTTGCTGGAAAACGTCCAGTACAGCTTCGCAACGAAGTCGCTCTCGCCCTGCCACATCATAATTGCGCGCTCAGCTTTGACGTTGGTGACTTGGTTCTTGGCCACCATGTCTGCCTTCTTCAGCACCTTGATGGCAAAATACTCGCCGGTTGACTTTTTCTTGGAGAGGTACACACTGCCGAAGGCGCCCTTGCTGATGGGTTTGATGACCTCAAAGTCTTTGATTGATGGGGGCACCGCGCGCGCCAGTGGCTGCGCCGTCACCCCATTCAGCCGTGGGGATGGTGGAAGCTTGACACTTTCGCCGGCAGACGATGATATGGCTGCCGAGGATTGTCTCCGGTGGTGGTGGTGGTGGTGATGGTTGTTGTTGCTGCTGTGGTGATGGTGGTGACTATTGTGGTGGGCAGGAGCAGCGACCGGAGAGCTGAACTCGCTGTTGGGGAGCTTGGGTGAGGGCTCAGGTGAGGCGAGTCCGTCCCCAAACCCAGGATTCCGAGGTTTTGTGATTCTCAGAGGCGAGGCGGGCTGCTGCGAACTCCTCGAGGGGGATTCCTGCCTGATTGGTGAGATGGTACCAGGCACGATCCAGCTTCGCCGATTGTGAGATCGAGAGCTTGCCTGTCTCCTCAGATCCCCAAACTCTGAGATTGGCGACTCGGTCCTTTGGGCAGGGCGCGAAGCTACCGACGAGGACCTGACGCTGCCCTCGCTTTCTGCAGTGTCACTCTCAAGCAACATAGATCCTCGTCGTGACTCCCTTGTGTTGTTCTGCTGTCCAAGGACAGTTGCTATGCCATGGTGTGACCGAGGCGTCGGGCATTCTTTTGGACTGCTGGACCTTGTCGAGCCAATGGCTGCTGAGAAGCGCCGCTTGTCCGGATCATCATCGCTCAAGTTTGCCTTCTCCAGAGCCAGGGCAAGAGATGACCCTCCGTCGAACGAGCCTGGAAAGATCCCTTCCTCATCAGGAGGGTTGTCTTGTGGAGGTATGGTCTCGTTGTCATCTTCATCTTGTTCTTCTTCGTCTTCTTCTTCTTCACCCCCTTCGGCATCTTCCTCAGACTCGGTCGAATCGCTCAATCGGCCGGCGGCGATACGAGCAGCGCGTTGCATAGCATCATCAATGCAGTCTTGAACCTTGATGGCAAACTCGACACGAATGCGCTCGGCGTATTCTATGACTTTTCTATGGCGGGATACGGCGTCAACCTTGGCCTTTGCGATCCTCTCCGTGTCAGCACAGAGAAGAGCCAGCCCTTGCTCCTGCTCCAGCGTGTTGGTGCTCGGGGACTGCCACTGCATGACCTGTGCTATCCGAGACTCGGACTGCGGAGACTGGGTACGAAACTCGCCCGGAACCTGCGCCGAAGAATCTTTGATCGCCGGTGTGCTGATCTCCATGGCTGTGTCGCAGAGATCCAACAAGAGCTCGACAATCCTGGCCTGAGGCCTCCTGATAGCGAACGACCTCGCTCTCGCGTGGCCAAAGCCGGCCGACCTGTCGCGAGAGCGGGCTCCCGTGGTCGCCGGCGAGGCGGTCCCGGGCGACGAGGAGCTGGAAGGTGGCGGGCCGATAGCCATGCCCTTGTACTCGGCGAAAGGCAAGCTTGTCTGCTCACCCGTAAGGGAGCGGCTCTTTCGAGCCTCGAGAGCATCTAGGACCTTGACAATAGCATGTCGATGCTCAGCCAAGCCCTCCTGGGCCATCTGGACCTCCATCTCCGCCTGGTGCTCTTGTAAACAGAGGTCCGTGTGCTTTTCAAACCACCAACAGGGTATTTGACGCTCGCAGATTCGACAGAGGAGAGTCGACGGAGGCGCTTGGTCGAGGGAATCCCCGCTGCCTACCTCGGCTAGATGCGTCAAATAGCTGGCTAAGAGTTCGGCACCAGAGCCAAGGGAGTCCACGAGCTCTGAGTTCAAGTCAATCTGGACCTCTCGAGGAGCCACCCACGGGCGAATCATCCACATGGTCTGTAGAAAGCCCGAGTTAGCTGTGCCTATGAGAACAATTGGGTCTGAAATAAGGAAGAAGAAGAAAAGAAAAGAAAAACGACTTACGTGACTCTCACCGCCAGTATCGTGGACCATGATGCCTTGTGCCTCGAGATCGACCACCTGAGGCTCTGAATCTGTGTCTGTCGCGGGTTTCTCCGGCTCCACTGCTGGCTGCGCTTCTGACCCTCGCGCTTCGCTTGTCTCCTGGTTCACATCTTCGTCGTCCTCCTTCTGGACATCCTCCCTTGGGTCCTCGGCGGGTGCAAGGAGCTTGGACTGCGGGCCAAGCTTGACGGAAAAACGGATGAACTGGCTCCGGGAGTCGTCCCCCTGCATGGAGTCGACAACATCGGTAAAGATGGAGGTGGGCTCGCTGACAACGACACCAGAGATGGGCTTGCCCTGAACGTCATCTGCAGAGGTACCAATGACGTCGACCCAGGAGGGGCTGACCCAGCGGACGGTACCATTGAGGTTGAGGTCGACGATGACGTTCAGAGTCTGTTCGGCAGCCTCCTTGAGATCTTCCCTCTCTTCCCTGATATCTTGACTGAGGGTCCTCTCCATAACACCGGCCGCCTGGGCACGCAGCGACATCACAGCCGGCGGGGCCAGCTTGGTCGGGTCTGAATCCATCGGAAATGGAGCGTGGGCGACCGAGTCGACCTGAACGAGCTCATCTGCGGTTGCGCGACAAAGTCCAATGGACAGCAGGCCGCAAAGAGTATGTAACGGTTGGTGTGTACGTGACTGAGGGCGTGGCTCCGAGAGCGGTACCTTCGGCAGCAGACGCGTCGACAAGGTAAGGGCGCATTGAAGAGCAGACGTTTTTGGAGAAGGGAGTAAAAAGTTGTAGGAGGGTCAGGACGCGATCCGAGGGCGGCTGTTGAAGCTCGACAAGGCAAGAGGGGGGAGGAGAGGAATTGGGCGGCGAAGCTGTAATGTTCTGGCAGCAGGAGAGAGAGACCAGGCGAGGAGGCCCTCAAGCCTGCTGTTTCTGAGGCCGGAATGATGAGCAGACGAACCGAAAAGCCAGAGAAAAAGGGACAGGGAGGGAACGTCACTGTCTTCCCGTGGTCTGGCGGAGGGGCCAGGGCGGCAGGAGGACGAGGCTACATCCACCAGCTCAAGACGACCCGAGACATAGCTGATCTTGAATATCGGCCCGCCTGGGAGATTCGAGATGTCGGCTTGCTGAGAGGTAAGGGCCTCGCCAGAGCCAGAGCCAGAGCCAGTGCCAGCGCCAGCGAGCGAGGAATGATGACCGAGCGAGGGGGGAAGGGGGGAGTGTGGACAGGTCAGTCCCAAGTAGGGGCGCGTAGAAGACGTGTAGACGGGTGGGTGAGTGAGCCCCGTGTATGATGAGGTGGACGGTGAGGTGGTCTTGCTGCGTGCGTGCCTGCCAGCGTGGGGTTGTGCGCGTGGGAGCGGTGGTCGACGTGGACGAGGAATGAGGTGGACGTGAAATCAATTTGTCGAATTGTATCCAAGGACCCCCAGCCAGCGTGCCCTTGGGGACTTTCCTTCCTTGGGGGCCCAGTTTGCTAGTGGACCTCTCTACATAGTACAGCGGCACAGACGCTACCCTTCCCGTGGGCCGGGCTGGTCACCCTTGCTATTGGGTAGTAGCAGGCGCACCAGACCAAGGAAGGCTCCTTGGCTCCTCTCTCTCTCTCTCTCTCTTTTTCTCTTTTTCTCTCTTTTTGTCTCTTTTCTTCTCTCTCCCTCTCTCTCTCTCTCTCTCCCTTTTTTCTTTTTCTTTGTCTCTCTCTCTCTCTCTCTCAGTCCCACAAGGCGAAACAGCAGGATAGTTAAAACAGGGATGGGTCAACTGTTGGTACTAACAAGTTGGTGTGTGTTAGCACGTTAGCCACTAACTACTGCCTCAGTTGCTGCTGGTACAACAGTGGGGAACAACACCACCACCACCACCACCATTTCCACCACTACTTTTGACCGTACAGTACTAAGTAGGTCGCGCTAGGGGGGCTGGGTTCTGCCAAGTAGGTGGGGCCAGCTCGCTGTGCGCGTTCCGCTACTGGCCAGACCATAGCTGGACGCAGTGGGTTCCTGCGCCCTACTGGCCCTACTGCATAGTGCCAGTGCCTGTTTATCCCACTGCGTACTAATGTACCAAGCGAGCGACCCCACTGAGACGGCACGGCACTGCAAGAGACAAGAGGGAGAGGACCTTGTGATGAGAAAAAGGTGGAGGGCCCATCAGCGGCAAGTGACGCAGGCAGCTCCACGTACAGCATGTAAGATGCTGCAAGGGGATCGCTGGCGCCGGAACAGAAAAGAGGAAAAGAGGAAAAGAGAGACAAGCAAAAAGACAAGACACCTTGGGATCTTTGGTCCCTTTCCTTTCCCCCCCCCTCCCCTCCTTTCCCTTCCTCCTCTTTCCCTTCTTCCTCTTATTTATTGATTTATTACCTTAGTCCAATTTATACAACACATGAACAGGTAAAACCTCCCCCCCCCCCCTTTCCCCCTACGCCCGCAAGGCTAAGAGGGACAAAACCAAACCCGCCCCCAACACACCCCCCTCCCAAAACAAACAAGGATGCTAGAACATCAGAAGAAACATTTCTTATGGTACTACTACTATGTAGTATGATGTATGTACATAATAGCAGTATTATCGTCAAATGTCCCCTGCGGCGCACGTCACGGAACGAACAGTCCACAGGGCATTTCTGGACAGAGATCGCCCAGAAACCCCTTGTGGCGATCTACACTTTACGTTGTGCTTGTACAACAACTACTCTATGGTAGGCTCTTAATGATTCGTCTCATGACCGCTGCCGCACTCAATCGCTGACAAGAGATCATCACCTTGCTGCGTTTTGCACCTCATGAGCCCCGTGTCTGTTGAGAGGCTGGATTAACGAGGAACCTAGGCTGGCGTCTGGTTGCAAGGTACAGAGTACAACCCATCCCGGTGCCGCTTATGAGTCACGATGCGGTATTCCGTACCACAGCCTCCCGTACCCGCCTTACCAAACGCTCCAGCACATTTTCATAGTAATTACCACTATGCAACAGCTCATAATCGCTCCTGCCTGTGCTGTGCCCGTGACCTCACTGGATGGAAATGATTAATTAAATCTTTAGCTGGCAAGAAGCAACAATTAATTTGCCTCTTTGGCACGCTCACGAGGTCGACCTCCTCTCAACTTGAAACGTGCAGAGCATTTTGTCCAAGCCTCATCGTCATCTTGTCACCCTCTTCTCCTTTCAATCATCAACTGATTACTACTATCCGAAGCACCAATCAACCAGTGTCTGGTGTTGAGTTCCGACCTCCCCCCCCCCCGGCCCACCAACCTATTCTTCATCCATGCCGACGGGACAGAGACCAACGCACAATCTCGTTTCGGCATAGGGGATCTGCATCGTCGCTGTTGTTGTTGTTGTTGTGGTCGTCATCTAGCTCCTACTATGTACGTCTAGCTTGGTCTCGCCCGCGTGCCTCTTGTCAGGACGCAGACAACAAGAGGGGGAGACTCTGGGGGCAGGGCAGGCTGGCCCACCCAGGTCAACAACCTCGTGTATGCATTCTTTAACTTTCTCACGATAGCACTGACTATGGTACTGCTATAAGAAGCGGGTGATCTACTGCTGCAATGCTACTGCTACACGCCGGCAGCAGCACCAGTGACTCGATATGCCACGACGGAGATGCCAATCACATGGGGGTGCGCAGCTACCACAGCACAGCGGCACCGAGGACCAACCCCCCCCCCCCGGCCCCCCGTCTGACCGTCTCACGATCACACACCAATGCACTACACTGCAAACGTCCATCGACAAGCCTCGGGACGGGCCTGGCTTCAAAAACGGGCGGACCAGCCCCCGTCGAGCCATTTGTTGGCTGATTTCAAGACAAAAAGACACCACGTCCGCATGACCTGGGGTTGCACAGCCAGCAGACACGGTACCTTGAAGGAGCCCTGCCTTAAAAGAGTCAAAGCACACGCATACGCATGCATCATCATCCAAGACCACACCAACCACCAATTGCCGGAGCTTGGAGACGATGTTGGGGAGCCCCCACTCTCTCTGGCTGGTGACTCTCTCCGAAGAATCCACCAGATCTGCAGTCTGCAGTCCTGCCCCCTCTCTAAGAAAGAAAGAGAAAGAAAGAAAAAAATTGAAAAATTGAAATGGAATCCCCGATTCCCCTCTGGTCCTCCCCCCTTCCTTTGACGCGGCAACCGGCCTTTTGCTATCTGTGAACCAGGAGGGGAGCTGCCGTCATGTCCAGAGGTCTGGTAGTTCCATTGGCCTTGGGCAGCTTAATCTCGATTCGACACGCGCAATACTGGTCGACCAGCAGCTTCGTGATGACGCTCAACACCATCAATTTCTCTCTCACACACTTGGGGGGATGCGGCAGCTAGACACCCCACCCTACGAGACCTCCACCCAGGCTAGCTCATGGCTACTACGCCCGGCGTATGTGTACCATAACGGCCAGCTCTTCCCACTCACCATACCATTGCATCTTGCTGCAGAGAGCATGTCAGAGGGAGAGCCCAGACCAACCGCCTGTGACCATCCTGCACGCCCGTGCTGTAGTCTACCCTGCT
This sequence comes from Cryphonectria carpinicola, assembly GCA_014849955.1. Taxonomy (NCBI): domain Eukaryota; kingdom Fungi; phylum Ascomycota; class Sordariomycetes; order Diaporthales; family Cryphonectriaceae; genus Cryphonectria; species Cryphonectria carpinicola. The sequence goes on along the minus strand of JACWRQ010000005.1, from coordinate 254,495 downwards.
CTGACCCCGTCACACCGTCTCCTCTCTCTCCAGCGCAACAGCCTCTTTGGCTGGGGTCCTCACCATCCCGCCAACTGAGCCGCCCGCTCTCCCCCCTCTAGCTGTGCAGATCCGGGTGTCGCAAATGTCAGCATATGGGGGGGGGGAAGGGGAGGGGGGGACAGCTGAGCATTTCCACTACTGAGCACGCAGGTGAAAGCCTCCACTCTCTTAAAAGGTTACACAATGTGCGTCGGACATTGATTGCACTCTGGCAGAATTACCACACTCACTGCTTCCCCCTGTCTGTCCAGGCTGTACAAGAACTCGGGATTCGAAGCTCCAAGATATTTCACATTCCATACACCAAGGTTTTTGGGGACCTCGGCCACGCCCAGTACTGGCTTTCGAACCAGGGCAGAGTTGCATCATCATCAACACGTTCATCAGAACTGACTTTCCACGAGATCCGGAAGACGATGAATTCTAGGATGCCAGCTAGGGTATGTATCACTCACAAGTGCATGCCCAGAAGCCACGCCAGTCCGAGCTACCACCACCTTTGCACCTCTGCATCAAACCCACCTTGAAGGTTTACTATTCCTAGTATGATCTGCGCCTTTTCATTGGCCTCTAAAATTTCTCTAAAGTTCCGCGGCCAAGGGAACTTTCGTCCGCTTCGAAAGCCCGCGCTTGCTCCCACCATCCGAAGCGTGTCAAGGCAGAGCGCAGAAGAGAATTTGTTGAGGGGTCAACTGAAAATATCTACCTCCTACTTGCCATCGATATGACCTGGCAGTCGAATCCAAAATAATCCGCAAGCCCGTGCTGCCGCCAGCTACGTGTGCGGTCTGGCCTGCCACAGTTGTTGACACACAGCCAGGGTTTCCGTGATTCCGGCCGCGGGCGCCACTACATAGTGCGATGTCCCACCGGTTGCATGATTGGGTTTGGCCTCGCATGCCGCGACACCCTTCCCACGGGACTATGCTGCATAATGATGATGCATCTCCATCCCACTCGACTAGAATCCTAGTGGTTTTTCGTAGCCAATCACAGGCTGTCTCGTTCCATCACTGCCAAAATAAGACAGCAGCATCCCACTGTCGCATCCGCCGTTGGTATCCTATGCACGCTGGCCCCTCCGAGCGTCATGCATAGGAACCGTTCGAGCCACTCATGCACCACATCGCCTAGAACCATCTACTATGCCACGATGCACTCGTGTATGCCCCCCCCCCCTCAGCGTCAGTCGAACAACTGCGCACCCTCGGTCCGGAAATAGTATCAGCAGCGTATAGAATACGCCCTCCTCTCACGCCTTTACTTGGTCATTCTCATCACAAGACTAGGACCGGGCCACACTACCGCCTCTTTTTTTGTCCTTGTTCCCCCAATGTTGAACCCGTTCCACAGCAGAAGGTGCCGAAAAGATGAGGTTTGGAGCTTGGTCATCACAGAGCACAAAATATTGTAGAGTACATCTTCCTTCTCTATAGGAGCTGTCTTTGTGTGTGTGTGTGTGTGTGTGTGTGTGTAGGGGGGGTGTGTAGGGGAGAGAAGGGGCGAGAAGAGAGAGAGAGAGAGGAGGGTGTGATGATGATTGATCTCCGTTGTCGCGTGCCCACCTCCAATTCACGCCAGTAGGGGCAATGGCGGCCATGCTACACCCGTCAAACCAATGGCATCTCTTGCTCGGATGACGTTCGTTGGGATAGGCAGGGGGACAGAAGAAAGAAGACTGAGATCTGTTTCCTACAGCCGATCAAAAGGGGGGCCACGCCAAAGATTGAATCGGGCGGCTGGCCGCTGAGCCTGACGCTTGATGTAAGGATGCAAGGCCTCATCATCTCTCCTACACACACACATACACCCCCACACCCCTCTCTTTTGAATGCCAGCTCACCGCTGAGGAGATGAACGCTTTGGGCGCACTGCCGCCCCCTCGTCGCAATCCTGCCCAAGAAGGAAAGAAAAAACCCCGATTTTCACGGTCACGATCTGCCCCGAAACGCTTGCATGCCGATTCGCCGGTCATCCATCTGTCCCGGTCACCTGGATCTACATATGATGTGCTATCCTTTGTTACCCCTCACCATCCTTTTTCTTTCGTTTTATCTTTTCTCTCACACACACACTCTCTCTGTTCCTTTTTCCTCGTTGGTCTCAGGCCGTTTACGGTGAAAGCTAGCTCACCTTGGCCATGCCGACGCCACTCATTGTTGGTATGTAATGGTTACCACAAGGGCGGCGCTGACGAGACCTTCTAGTCTCGGGGTTGATATTCCTGTCGTTAGCACACGGCAGAGATGGCCTATCATGAAGAACCCTTCCCACCGCGACTTTTGAATCCAGCAACAAGCCGTGAGTCGTGCATCTTTAGCATGGTCGTTGGTGTCACTGCTGCTGACGCCATGTTTCACTGTCCGACTCCCCCCCCCCTTTTTTTTTAAAAAAAAAAAGGAAGAGGGAAGAAGGGAAAAAGAACATGGGTGGTGGTTGCTATACAATAGTGCAGATTCTTCCTGCCCACCAACAACGGCCTGGTCTGAAATGCCTGCACTCCAATCTATGCTCATACAGAGTTCATCAAGATGACGGATCCTGCAGGAAAACAGCCCAATGAGGGTTGGATGGGGAGCACAAGACCATTGGACGCCAGAAGTACAACTCTTACCCACGCATTATATGCCGGGTCCTCTTAGTTCCAACCCCAACGACACGAAGGGGGAGAGCGAGAAGAGTCGTCATACGACACCGCTTCAAGAGGGGGGAGAGACACCTCCGCCCCCCCCCCCCGGCGCGCCTCGTGATGACTAGAGCTGCAAAATTTTCGAAGGGTAGAAGTCGAGGACAGGCAGGGACGGCAAGAAAGATGTCTCGCTGACATTTTCCCAATGCAAAAGCCCCATCTTGTCTTGGGCCTAGCTGTGCCGTCGGTAGGTCTGGTCCCTCCACTTCTCTCGCCTCTCTTTCCTACTCCATTCTCCTTCTCTCTTTCTCTTCCCCTCCCTTCTCCCCGCGGAGGGGCCGTGCCATACTACTGGGCTCTCTCCCCACACCGCCAGCGGGATCCTATCGATATCGTGGGGAAGCTTAATCTAGGCTGTGTGGGTTTCCATCTCTCCTACTATGTACTGTAAGTACGCTGCCATGACTCGGACTGCCTTTGGGGTTGCTCTGCCACGTTCTTCAATACTACTACATGACCTGGGGAGAAAGGAAAGCAAGCTCCCCAAGATACCCCCCTTCCATCCCTGAGGACGAAAGGCTCAGACGTGGTTCTGTATTGAGTTTTTCTTCTTCTTTCTTCTTTCTTTTCCCGTCCTCTTCCTTTGGGTGTGTGCATGTGATTGACGGCCTGCGAGGTGAAAGATGACCCCGAGACCTGCCGTGCATGTCACGCAGAAAAGCACAAAAGTGCCGATATGGCGCGAAACCTTTCCGTGGGAGCTAGGTTCTGGAACGTGGGAGGGTTGTTAGGATGCCTTCTGTCTCCAGAGCCAAGTCTCCCTAGGATGACAGCCTATGATGATGATGGTTGGAGGGGTAAGGTAAGGTCGTAGGCGGTTTGCTTCCGAGAATCTCACGCATGCCCACCACGATATGACCTAGAGGCTGTTGTTGGAGCGAGCGAGCGAGAGAGAGAGAGAGAGAGAGAGAGAAAACGGATCTATTGAACAGCCACGAGGCTCGTCATTCGTCGACACTAGGACGATTACGCCTCAAACACACACACACACACACACGCTTGACTGGTGGCATAGGTCCACAGCATGCTCTCGAGACCATGTGCACACCTGCTACTCGCTAGACAAGCGGGATCCCAGCTCATCATGCCGCGCCGTGCTTAGCCTTGCCAAGGTGCGAACTCCCCAAGGCGGATTCCACGACTTGACGCTTGTGTCGTGTGGGTGCCTTTCTAAGTGAAGCCAGGCCAAGTATAGTACGTCTCGAGAAAGAAGAAGGGGACGGTAGGCGATGATGTCTGTGGCGAAAATTTATCGTCGAGTGGAATGCCTTGTCAGTCGACGTCTGTCAGTTATGACAAGACATGCCACCCTCATCATGCCTTCGTGTCGGGGCCGAGGGGGGGGTTGTTGGTTCACGATAGCCACGATGAGGGAGCCGGCACGCGAAGGCGAGGGACAGCGCCAGCCTCTGTGTCGAGAAACGAAAATCTCACAAAATACTAGACGGGGCCAGGCTATGTCTGCTCTGGTAGGGGGGAAAAAAAAATGAGTAGAAAATCTTTCCTCATACAAACATGGTTAATTGACAAGAAAGTGTTCTTCTAAGCGCCTCCGCAAACCGCCAGCCCTATCCCATCCCATTCCAACCTATATCTATAATGCCTAGAACTGTTGTTTCCTGCCCCTGCTGTTTTGCTCCGTCCTGTTTCCTGTTGTGCACTCTTGTCTTGCCTGTTCAGTTCAGTCACAGGATCCAGCCGGAAAAGGGCTGAAAGACTTCCTCCTCCTCCTCCCTCCTCCCTCCTCCCATCTAGTCTGGCTAGAGAAACGCATGCTGGACGGCGAGTCTAAGAAGTGCACCGCCCCCGAACTTGGTGGGGTGTGATCGTGTCTTACGAAGCTCGGACTTTTTTGGGGGGGGTGGGGAGAGAGAAGGGGGGGGGGGGGGGGGGGGGGGGGGGGGGGGGGGGGGGTGGTGTGGGGGGGGGGGGGGGGGGGGGGGGGGGGGGGGGGAGAGGGCAAAGGTGTTGTGTGTCACTTTTTTTTTTCTTTTCTTCAATGTTGTACGACGCGAAGTTTACATCGGCTGCTAGGAAGAGGGGTAGGAAGTAGGGAAGAAAAGAAGGGGGGAAGGGGGGGAAGGGGAGGCGCAGTGAGGCTTGGGAGGCATGTGAGACGGTACTCGGGTGCGGGAAAGGGAAAGGAGGAAGACAGAGGCAGACAGAGAAAAAGAAAGAGAGAGAGAGAGAGAAGGTGTGTGGGGGGGGGGGGGAGAAAAGTCATAAACAGGAGCAAATTGAAGCGGACTAGCTAGTGTGCGTGAGGTGGTTTGTATGGGGAGGGTGTGACCTTTTAGTTGTACTGGTTTGGTGTCACTTGGGAGATGATTGGGGGGGGGGGAGGGTTCACAGGTAGAGATGCTTCTTTTCTTCTTCTTTTTATTATCATTATCAAAAAAACGGATTTGGCATTTACGTACGGTGACTTGTCTATTGGCCTCTTGAGGGACCTGGAAAGTGTTAGAGGGGAAGAGCCAGGCGAGAGCTGGTTTGGTCCGCTCAGTCATCGAAGGGGGAAAAAAAGCTGATGCTGATCAAAGCTGATCCGGGAGAGACTCATGGGCCATTCCCTGTATATGGGTCTGATTGTTGTTATATGGTGCTGTGAGGTGAGGTGAGATGGTAGTCGTGTTCGGTTTCCCTTCATAGGCGGCGCGGTACAGATCCCTGGGGGATTGTTGGGCATATACACGTAATATCGTCGTCACTCTGCTCGAGGGTTGTGTGCGTGGATGGGGGTCGATCGCGATGTCATAATCCCGGGGCCCTTTTCCAGATAAGACATCGTGAATGAGACGAAAAGGATTAGACAATATCGCCATGATGATCGTGTGAGGGGTGTTGTATGATTAAAATGCTTCAGTACTTTCTTGTGCTGGTGCTAGTCAACACCAAACCATGCTGCTGTATTATTCCGGCTTGCCCGGAAGCTGATGATGCCCCTACTCCCACCACTGCCAGTCTCTTTCTTGCTTGTGTGGTGGTAGTCGTAAAACCCCTTCACACCAGCGAGACTCTTCTCTTACTACTGATCCTTCTTCCTCTCTGCCGCCTCCTCCTCCTCCTCCTCTGCTGCCCACGCAACTCTCTTTTGCTCCAGCCACTCCCCCTTCTCGACCCATCTCTGCTCGATCCACCTCACCAGCTCCTCCTCATCCCTCGGCAGCTCCTCCATCGGCCACCGCCTGACGTGGACCTCAAACCGGTAGCCCGCCCTGCCCTCGCTCAGCCGGGGCACGCTCAGCGTGTCCCAGAATGCTGGACCCCGCTGCCACTCCCGGCCCCGCTGGTAGGCGATGGTCAGGTCGTAGACGGCACGGACGTGCGGGGCCTGGCGGACATGGGTGACGGTGGCGACAAAACCCTTTGTGCGAGGGTAGAGGAGGTGGCGAGGCTGGGGCCGGTTGTTGGCGGCGCACCAAGCCTGTGACTCCTGGTGTTTCTGGGGGGTGAAGCGCGTGGCCTCACTGAAGGAGATGAGCCAGGTTGGGAAGCGGGCGTGGGTTATGCCGTGGAAGACCCGGTCGAGCTCGCGGCGGTCATGTTGCCCTGTGAGAGGGGGCTGGTTTAGCCATGTTAGGGAGGGGGAGGAGGAAGAAGAAGAAGAAGGCTCACTTACAGTTCCTCGTGACGAGAGGCATTCCCATGGCCATCAGCCCCCAGCCCAGCAGAGGCACCTTCTTGAGCTGCGCTTTTGCAAAGTACCGACAGTAGCCCAGCATCCTGCACCGCATGGCCAGCGCCTGGATCATGTAGAAGTCGCTCCACCCGACATGGTTGGAGATGACGACGGCGGACTCGCCCTCGGGCAAGGAGTCGCCGGAGATGACGATGCGGGCACCGTTGAGGCGCTCGAAGATGAACTGGATCCAGGCCCAGCAAGAATAGGCGATGGGGCTGGACAGGCGGTAGGCGAGGGAGGGGCTCAAGGGCCGGAGGAGAAGGAGGAGGGAGAGCAGGAGGTCCTGGACGAGAAGGGCGGCGGCCCAGGGGGTGACGAGGAGGACGCCTCGGAGGTGGTGGTAGAGCTTAGACAGGACGCCGGCCATGGTGGACAAAAGGGGCCCCTTTGGTAGATGTCCTCCTCGTGTAGTATCCCTGTTGTCGTTGCCGTGGGATTGGACGGAAAGTTCCGTCTCGTTTCTCTTCTTCGTCGTCCTCGTCCTCGTCCTCGTCCTTCTCTTCTTCTTGTTCAAGTCTGCGAATCAAAACCGCCACTTTTTCCACGAGGGCTTTGAGGACGGGTTCTGTGAGCTAGACCGGTGGTCCTCCCCCTCCTCCTTCTCAACGACGCAGCAGAGCAGCAGCTTGGTACGCAAAAGCGGGCGTCGTTGGAAGTTCGTGAGATGAACGTGCGACGAGCTGACAAGGGTTCAAAATCACCTCTCTCCCTCGACCGTCAGTCACTGCTTGCGATTGGTAGGAATGGACCAAAGAATCAGAGCTCCAGGCCCTGATGATGTCTGCTCGTATTCTGCACGATCCCAAGAGGAGAGATGAGAAGAGAATGAAGGGATGCTTCAGGGTGGTACCGCTGAGACGTAGCCTAGGGAAGCTGCGACGTGATGCCGAGGTCGAGGTCCCACCAAGAACTTGTCTCGTCGTCATTGCCCCCCCTGCCCGGCCCCGATTTGTTTCTCCCTACGAGCACCAGCAACCATAGTTTTGTTGTTTTGAATGCTGTGCTGATTCCGTTCAGTGGCCAACTCAATATTGGTATTTGCTTCTAGACTATCAGGATGAAATCCTATGTACTTGCAGACCTCACATCAAGGAACAATTTCCGGACCGGCGTCCAAGTTTCACCGGTGGGAACAAGACAGGATGAACAGGATCGAGTTCCATATGATAGCTCACAAACCGTCTCGAGGGCTGAGTAATTCTTCACACAACAACAGGGAGGGAGAGAAAAGAAAAGAAACAAAGCTGAAGCCTGACCCCTCGTACAGTGAGGGAATGCCGTAGTAAGCAAGCGATCCATGCAGTCCTTTGTATGTATGACGGGGGGGAGGGGGAGGCAACGTGGTTTCAACGTGGCTTCTTTACACGACGGCAGTTTCGAGCGGCAAACAGGTTGCTCTCTCTTTGCGCTCTCTCGCGCTCCCTCTGGATATACCGCAGGGAACAATAGCTGTTGGGATTATTGATCGTCGTCATCGGCGACAGCGTCTTACCACCTAGCCACAACTGGTCGTCTTGCTGACAAGAGATGAGTGATGAAGGTTTGATCGAGTTTTTTTTTCTTTCTTTCCTTTTCTGTCTTCTCTCCCTCCCTCTTCATCAGCCTGACATCAGGCATCTCAAAGGCAAAAGGGAAGAAGCATGACTACATGACCATGTGGGTGAGCGGTCACTTGTCGTCCAACAGAATCAATCTTAATTATAGAAGGGGACATCGATCGCCTGTCTCCTAGGCCTTAGATGATGCCTCCCCCTCTGAGCTATAGCACGTCAGGAGCCCAAGGTAGGCCCTGTAAAAATGGCCCGCGGGCCTGCGTCCCACTATTGGGGTGGCGGCGACCCCTGCCATTCACTGGGTGTCTGAATAGGGCAATAGAGCTTATTCAGCGGGCCGCCCGGGAGAAATCCTTGCGGCTCCAGCGCTGAGAGGGAAGGAGGGGAAAGAATGATGCAAAGGAAGGAAGGGGGGGGGGGCAGGGGTCCTCTTCCTGACGTCCCTTGGATCATCCAACAACTCCACACCTCAAAGTCCACCCCATCCGACCGCAGTCATAAACACAACTCGCTCAGCCGCAGCAGACTACGGTCAATCGACTGATATAGCCGCGCCGAGGATCCTTGACAAGCCCCATCTCTTCTTCTCTCTCTTCTCTCTGTCTCTCTGCCTCTCTCTCCCTCTTTTTGTGTCAAGCCTCTCTGCATAACGGGACCTGGACCCTGCCAACCCAACGGTCCGAACGGTTGCACCTCCTCCCCCGGGGCAATAACGTCAGCCATCTATATCTCCACGAGACTATTTACGAGACAGCCCCGAGAGACTCGAATGACGCTTCGAGGTTGAAGGCAGACAGGCAGACAGGCAGACAGGCAGACAGACAGGCAGGAAGGCAGACATCCTCGAGAGAGAGAGAAAGAGAGAGAGAGAGAGAGAGAGAGCGCTCCAATGCTGTCTTTGCAATCAACATCAACATCAGCATAATTCAGAAGCCCCCCCCTCCCTCCTCCCACCCTGGCGCTTATACTCTCTGCTCTCCTACCCACGAATTGGAACAGCTGTCGTCACATCTCATCGACTCAGATAGGACGCCCTCAGAACAGTGTCACATTGTAAGACCTTTGAGCGACTCACGAGGGCATGCAACGCCACCTGCGATCACAGCCAACACTTACAACACGCCCCCTGACCTCCTCTCCCTTGTCATCGCCACCGTTGTGAAGGATACTGCCAGGGGTACCGTGTACACCTGGAGCCCGTCCCCTCATACTTGGAAATTATCAGTGCTCCTCGCCCCTACTCTTTCTTTTTGAAAGAGTTCTGGACACCACCACATCCAACCGACCCACGCACTCGGTTGAGATTTGTACGACTCCCCTGTCCGATCTGATTCGGCATTCCCAAGGCCGCCTGGGCATCACAAGCCTAGCCACGCGCCATTCGTGCGACACTACCGGCTGGCAAGTTACGTCTAGGCTTGACAGACTTCTAGCTGTTATCTCGCCCCCTACGAGACCTCCAACAAGCGCTGTCGCCAGGAGTTCGAGGTTCAGCTTCACCTTCCACGACCTTTCAGCCGCAGGATTTCTCTCGCAGGCCCCCAGATATTCCAAGCAGCACGTCAAAAACAAAGAGATCTCGTAGAGTCTGGGTCGGTCGGTTTTCATTCATCGTCTGTGGTTTCATTAGAGCGTATCCCGTCTCTCTCTCTCTCTCTCGCTGGGTACGTTCGTTCTCCCCCCTCTCCCCCCTCCAGAGCTGGTGGTGGTGGTGGTGGTGGTAGTAGTAGTGGCAAGGGTTAGCCTGTGCTCCTACTCCCTTGATGTTCACCCTCGCAAGAGAGCAGCACTTTTACGGACAGATGAGATCAAACACAACGTGACATTCCTTGTCTGCCCACCACATTCTCCGTGTGGCTTGAAAAAAAAAGGGCCAAGAACAAGAGAAGGGCGTTTTGTTCAACTCTTTGCCCCCCCGCCCCCTCCCTCTTCACTAGTCGGGTCCAAAAAGACCCGGAGCAGACAAAGAAGACAATATATGGCTGACGGTGTACCTCGCCCGGTAGCTGCCACACTCGAAACGACCCGAGTTACCATTCTCCTCGCCACCTCCCCTCCCCTCCTCACCCATCGATTCCATTCTATCACTCGCATAGCACTCTTGCGACACGATCAACCCGGCGCCATCATGGCGTCGTCTTCCGTATCTCCCTTGAATATCAAGGACGAGTTTGGAGGAGTAGGCACAGGCATCGCATACGGTGGATCGCAGCAGCTATCCTCCACGGCCACCGCTGCAGCATCGCCGACTGACAAGTCGAGCCCCCTCAGCCTGAACTTCCTCAAGTCGCTTTCGGACAAGAAGTTGACAAGAGACGGCCAACCAGCCAAACGGCGAGGACCAAAACCCGATAGCAAGCCTGCCCTGACAAGAAGGCAGGAATTGAACAGGCAAGCCCAGAGGTAAGAACGAAAACGAAAGAAAAAAAAAGGACACCCATTTTCCGCAGTGGCGGGGTCCAGCGCCCAAGTAAAAAGGGGATATGGGGAGTTTGCTACGATGCGCGCGCGCCGGATGCTGACCAGTTGCCACGCCAGAACCCACCGAGAGCGCAAGGAGCTGTACATCAAGGCCTTGGAGGATGAAGTGCTCCGCCTCAAGGAGATCTTCTCAAACGTCAGCCAGGACAAAGAACGCCTGGCCGAGGAAAACCGCTCCCTGAAGGTCCTCCTTCAGCACAATGGCCTGTCGCTGCCCCATGCTGCTGCCGCCATGATGGACGACAACATTAGCAATCCGTCCGTCGGTCCGTACCTTGGCAGTAACAGCCCTGCATCTGTGGCAGGCTCTACAAGCTACGGATTCCCATCCGTCTCCACACAGCACACCGCGTACACCCCACCGCCGGGGTCAGCGTTAAGCACAGGGCTCTCGCCTGGTGGCCTTAGTCCCGTCACCCAGGCATCTGGCCTCAGTATGCACTCTCAGATCTCTCAAGCGCCTGGGCCGCAGCGCAACCCAGGCGTAGATTATGATCAGGCGGGCATTGACTTTGTTTTAACGTACGGAACCCCCCGGAAAGATTATCTGACTCCTCCCCCACAATAAAAAGAAAAAAGAAAAAGAGAAAAAAAAAACCACCAAAAGAAAGAACAAATACCAGAAAAAGAAACACCATCCTCCTCATGTGACCTTCCCCTCCTTCACCTCCCGCCCCCCTTCCCCCCACCCCCCGGCCCGATCTGGTCCGTTGACGTCCCTTACACTGTATAGAGGCGCGAGGATCCAGTGAATGTGAGATCGACCGATATGCCCTCCCCCAAAAATCGGTGACAATTCAGACAGGGAACGCTTGTGCTGACTGCGGATTGAAATCATGCTAGACTCGAGAGGCCGTGTATGGATCATATGCCCTGGTTGCTCGAGCGATCCAGCGCCAATGGCGGACTTGAGCCTTGTGGGCACGCACTCATGGCATCTTGTCCTCCCGAACCCTTTCCGGAATTAACGAACGACATTCCCTTTGGCCACAAACATGGCAACAGTGTGACAACGGCCGGCCAGCCCAACCACAATGCCGGCTTTGGTCCCAACGTCAATCGCAACTTCAGCAGGGGCGGTGCGAGCTCGAGCTCGAACACGAACACGACCACGACCACGACAGCTGTGGCGTCGTCGACGGCCATGGATGTCGATAGTGGCCCGCCGCGGACCTGGGAGCTTAGCAAGGCCGACCTGGCGACGCTGCTTGACCTGAGCCAGAAGCTGAACCTCGACGGCGAGATCACGCCGGTCATGGCATGGGGCATGGTGCTCAGCCATCCCAGGCTGGGGGAGCTGAACGAGAAGGACTGTGCGAGACTGTCCGAGGAGCTGCTGAGCAAGGTTCGATGTTATGGGTATGTGATAGTCCAATATTTTACCACCCCCCCCCTTCTAAAAAAAAAAGACTCTCTCTTCCCTTCCCTTCTGGCGCTGCGACAGTGATGAGCTGACTGGTGACAACCCAGCTTTGGTGCCGTGATGGAGGAGTTCGAGGTCCGTGATGCGCTTGCAGCCATCTTCTCGACCAAGCCAGAGGTCTTCAGCCCGCCTAGCCACCACTTCTAAAGCACCACCGGTATGAATCAGACTCGTGCTTTTCGTTGTTGTTTACCGTTCTGTTTATCTACGAGATGGGGTTTGATGGAAGGGAAAACACACTCTTTTGGTCTAGATGGGGCAAAATACGTGTCATAAAGTAAAAGACTTGTGGAGCTGTGTATTCTTTTTTTTTTCCCTTTTTTTTTTTTTTGGGCGGGAGGGCCGGGGATATGCTTAGTTTTGTTTATCCTGTAAATGAGAGAGAGTATGGAGGAGAGAATGAAGGAGTGCCCGGGCGGCTTTTGTTGAGATCCGAGCAGATGGACACCTGAACAAAATTAAGGCTTTCTCTTCTGTATTATATTTATTATTCGATGACTATTGACAATACCATGGCAGTCCTTTTTCTCACAGACCCACCAGAAGGATGCATTAGTGACTATTTATTTCAGCCATGAGAAGATTGCAGTAAGTAAAGCCATATTCATTATTCTACCTGCTGGATTCAGAATTCGCTACCAAAAATTACATATGCTCCAAAGTCACACGCTCAAACCAATCTAATATCATCAACAAGAAGAGAATTATCGCTCTAGCCATCATGCTACTGTGGACGACTACTTGCTGCCCCTTTGCTGTCAAGGCTATGCTCACCCCATCCCAACTTGACTTTAGTTTCACGCTGCCAACCTTGTGCCCCCCAAAAAAAAAGAAAAAGAAAAAAGCAAAGACTCCCGTGTGCTGTTCCCCTTCAAATCGGAACACTCTTCGCATTCGCCATCCAGAACGCACATCTGCTCTGCAAGATGGGCATGGTCTGGTTGCGGAAGCCGTCGGGGGCCGTTATGAACTGCAGACCGGTCGTTAAATTTGGCACGCCAGGTACAGAGTTGTTTGTGAGCTTTTTTTTTTGTCCCCCCAAGGAAGTATTATTAGTTTTATTCTTTCTTATCCAACAAGGCATGATTCAATGGGGGGGGGGGGGGGGAAAAAAAGGGGGGGGTTTTTTGCCAACTGTTTTTTTTTTTTTTCTCTTGTTTCTCTCTCTCTCTCTCTCTCTCTCTCTCTCTCTTACCTTGTGGGCATTTGGGTCGCCAGTCTCAAAGAAACTTGCTATTGCGCCGGCGTACCCGTAGTAGCGTAGGAGTTGGGTTGGATCGGAGGTGCTGATGGTGTTCCACTGGAGTTCGATGATTCCATAATTAATTCATAGCCTGAAGAGAGAGAGAGGGTGTGCAGAGGCAAGGAAGAAGGACTTGTACATACCGAACAATTCGTGCTGTACCCAGGTTCTAAACAGATGTAGGGCTCATCGCTTCCCTATTCGATGGATATACTGGTCAGCCAGCTCAAGAAGAATGCCTCCACCTCTTTTCTTCTTTAAAAATAAAATAAAATAAAAAAAATCTAGGAATATTTACTGACATGTTTTGCAGGCGGAACCGTCCACTGCGCCAGATAGCCCGCCCCAGGGGCCGCAGAAGCCATCCAGTACGCGGGACAGGCCAGCACCAGGTCACGATAAAGATATGAAGCCCTCCCAAAGGTCGTGTTCCAGCTCCAGCCCGCAATGTCCGTGGTCCCGTTGGCCGGGTAGAGCTGCTCGAGGGCACTTTTCTGGGACGAGTTGAAGCGCGGCAGGAAATCCGCGAGCCAGGCGTCGAACCCAGCCGCGGTGCTGTTGTAAGGCGAGGGTGGCCCGCTGCTGGGCGCACTGTCGCCGCCGCCGCCGTCATCATCATCATCATCATCACCACCATCGCCGTCTCCAAGGGACGGGTCGATGAACTCGTCGCCCTCGTCGGCGTTGAACAGGGCCAAGACCAGGTCCGCGTTTAGGGTTTTCCCGGACACCGCCTGCGTCAGGGTCTGGTTGAGGAAGACGCCGTCGACCACGGGGGCCCACAGGTAGCCCGGGTACATGTACAGGTCCTCGAGCTCGGCGCTCGCGTTGGTGAGGACGCTCAGGTCGAGGCCGCGCATGCACTCGACCGTGCTGACCTCGGCGCCGTTGCCGTCGTCGGGGCGGGCTCCCGTGCGGCAGCCTGTGCGTGCTACAAAGTCGTTGTAGATGGCCTCGGCCTCGGGGTCGTTGTAGGCGTAGGTGTGGGTCCAGAAGGGACTGCTTGTTACCGCCCTGCTGAAGAGTCGTCCTCCTCCTCCTCCTCCTCCTACTCCTCCGCCGGCGGCGGCGGCGGCGGCGCTGGTGTTACTGCTACTACTACTACTACTACTTTTATCACCGGCCGCGAGCGCATGTGCCACCACCGACCCGCCGCCGGCCGACTGCCCAAAGATGGTGACGCTGTGCGGATTGCCGCCGAAATTTGCAATGTAGCTCTGCACCCACTGCAGGGCGGCCAGCTGGTCCAGGAGGCCCAGGTTCAGGGCGGTGTTCGGGTCATCGTGCATGGCCTGCCCGGGGAGAAAGCCCAGGGCGCCGAGGCGGTAGTTGGGGTAGACGAGGACAAAGTCGTTGTCCGCGGCGCTGACGTTGAGGGCTGGGTAGCCAAAGGGCGGGAGCTGGTGGAGGTTGGCGGAGCCGCCCACGTAGGCGCCGCCGTGGAAGACGACGACGACGGGGCGCAGGGTGTCGTTGGCGCGCCAGGGCCGGGTGTAGATGCCCAGGTAGAGGCAGTCCTCGGAGCCGGAGCCGTCGGCGAGGGGGCAGCTGGGGAAGGTCTGGTTTGTGTTGTAGAGCTGGGGGGAGGAGGCATTGGTGTAGGAGGGGGGTGGCTGCGGAGGGCTGAAGCGGTTGGGCGGGGCGGTGGAGGCGGCGAAGGGGATGCGGCGGTAGAGGGTTATGTTGAAGTCGGCTACGTAGGTGCCTGAGAGGGTGATGTTGGGGAGGGTGATGACGGGGGCGTCATAGGCGTGGGTAAGGGTGGTGAAGTTGGAGAGGAGGTTGAGGAGGAAACGAAGGAGGAGGAGGAGGAGGCCGTCGTTGGTGTTTGTTCTGAGGGCCATCTCGTCATTCATTAATAGAGAACAACAGGTCCCGTTCCCACTCGAACCTGTTATAAGAGAGGATGATGGATTTTACGAGGAGGTGGAAGGTGTGCTTGTGCGTGTGCGTGTGCGTGTGCGTGGCTCTTCTTGCATTTCCTCTACACCATTATAAGTTCTACAGGACGTGTGGTCTGTTTTATACCATCTCAGAAGTGATGGTAAACTTTCAAGGTGGTTGGGTGACGTTTCTGGAAAGGAGAACTGCGTAGGTAGTATTGCGCGTGGTCTCTCGGGCTTCTTTATTTTCAATACTTACCGTGACGAAAGGGTGAATAGAGAATTTCCACCATACCTTTCCCCCAAAGGCAAAGGGATGCAACATCTGGTCCACAATACATCCCTTTACAAACTCACTAATTACTTTAAAAGTCCTGGTTGTGGCTGGATAATAGGAGTGGCATGGAGGGGAACCTCCCGCCCCCTCCAATGTACAGACTATCAATTTTCCGGTGAGTGATTGCTTGCTCCTTTTTGTCTCTATCTTTTCTTCTTCTATCTTTACCTTTTTCTTTCTTATTCTTCGGATAAGAGAATAGCTTCATGAGTAATATAATGTTAAGGTTTGTGTCTAGTTGGTTAGAAAGGATCACATTATTTAACACGTCTCCCTTGGCTGCTACTTACTCAAGTATTTACTCAGTTCATAATATGGTGTGAATGACTGCCCATGCCACAAAGCCATGAGGATGAGGAATCTTCTATGTAAATTGCTTTTCTGTATGTATGTATCTCCAATGTTATTACCGAAGTGAGGGTGATGTGCATTGATGCCCAAGGCCCCCTTCGCTCCCAACCATCCCGATGCATGCATGCCAGAACCCCCCTTTCTTCTTCTCCTCATCCTTACCCCCCTCCACCATATCGGGTCAGCATGAGGACGAGGAGGAGTTGATCTCTGCTGCATGCAAGATAGCCTATGAAATCCAAATGGATTCATGAATAACTGTGGACGGAAAAATTAAATACCACCACAGAACATCATGGGTAAGTAGTTTACCTACTGCAATCCATTGAATCTATGTCACACTCCCTTTCGAAAGACCTTTTCCCACATAGCAGCGTCTCAGAAAATTCCAGTCAAGCTTCTAACATATTGTCTAGTTGGTTAATTCTTGCTAGCAATATTGCAATAATTATACATAAAAGTATGTGCATGTTTGGTTATAATTATGCTTGTGATTTGTTTCGCCAGCAAGGTTTGGAGTTATTTTTTTTGGGGGGGGGTTTTTTTGGGAGGGGGGGGGACAAATAAAGGGTGTCTTTTCAAGTATAGAGAGAGAGAAGAGGCTTATACTACTGAGGTTTCTATCCAAGGATTCAAAAAAAAGAGAGAATGTGTAAAAGAATGTGTACCTCAAGGCTCCTATGGAGTACAATTACATGGTAGAGAGATAGCAGGGTTAGGGGTATAGTGGCTGTTCCCCCCATACTCACAGGCTCTGTTGTACCTAGCCAAAGGGTATACATACCTGACTGTTAGCTTGAGTAGCAGGCGGGCCACCTACGCTTATCGCCCGCGTGACTTCGCGTAGAGAGGTGGCCCAAGCGTTCCGCGTCGACACCATCGAACGTCACGACTTTTTGGCTTTTTATCTTTGTCATGGGGAGAACTTGTGTGCCGCCTGCTTGGCCTGAGTGCTCTTCTGACCAGTTGCTTCTCCTTTATTAAACCCCTTTGCGGTTGTACCTCTTCTTCCCGCCCCCGTAATTGAGGGAACGACGACAAACCTATGCACGATGGCGCCCGCCAAAACCACCAGAGCATCCAAGCCCACGCGCCCCGCGCCCCGACCTCGACCCCGACCTGCCCTGTCAAGGACGCCCAAGAAGAGGGACAGCGTCACGAACAAGAGCATTCTCAGCTTCTTCCACAAGGTCGACCGCCCCGAGGAGTCCATGTTCGTCGATGGTGATGATGCCCCGCCAGTGGCGATCCAGCCTCGTCCAGACGAAGATGACGACGATGATATCTATGGGGCCAATGACCCGCCGGCGCTAGAAGAGAGATACAATGAAGCACAGGTGCCGAGCAAGAGGAGGAAGTTGAGTGACGCTGGCGGCGGGGTCAACAACAGAAGTCCAGAGCCTGCACCATCAGAAAAACAGGTCAAGCCACAGCCTGAGGAAACACCGCAAGCCAGGCCTCCGTTACCTCAGAAGAAGAAGAAGAAGCCTTTCAAAGGGCCATTCCTAGACGACTCGTCGGACTCTGAGGAAGAGCAAGACCACGACTCGATACCGAATGTACTATCCGGTGGGCCAAAGAAGGCAAATGAGGATGTGAAACATTTAGCAGGAGAAGAGCAGGAAGTATGGCCAACCACCACCACCACCACATCTACCACATCCACCACGTCTGCGCATGAGGAGCCCTCGAGGCCAGATCTAACCCCTGCGCCTGCCCCAGAAGACCCAACCTGCGAGACCCCTCCGCCACCACTGAAACACGAGATCTCGACAAACGGAGGAGACTACGGCGAGTTTGACGACCTGGACGACGGGTTGGACGACGACCTGTTGGAGGGAGAAGAGCTGCGGGAGATGCGTTTCATGAAGGCACAGGCCCGGCTCGAGGCCGAAGAGGCCGGGGTCGATAGCTGCGATGATGGGTTCGAGACGCTCATGGAGGATGATGGCATGACCGAGAGCTGTCCGATATGCAGTGCTAGCTTCGTCGGCATCACACCAGATGAAGCTACCGTCCATGTCAACTCATGCCTGGACGGAAATCCGACACCGCTGCCCTCCAAGAAGCCCCCAGAGTCCCCACCGCAGCAGCAGCAACAGCAACAGCAGCAGCAGAATCCGAAATCGAGACCCGAGATCAAACAACAAGAGGACGACGTTCTCGTCTCGATGCCAGAGGTTGGCAAGCGCTTCGCCCGTGCTGCCGTCGCTCGCCCGGGTCAGGCGAACCCGATATCGATCGGTGGTGGTGGTGGTGGAGGAGGAGGAGGAGGAGGACCAGGCGCCGGCAGCGGGTCTGCCTCTGCCTTCTCGAAGCTCATGTCGGGCCATGCCGAGGACGCAGCATGGGCTACAGCAGCGGCAGCCGAGAATGCCTCGAGAGGCAAGCCAGCGTACCAGAGGACCTGCCCGTTTTACAAGATCATGCCTGGCTTTCACATCTGCGTGGATGCCTTCCGCTATGGTGCCGTGGAGGGGTGCCGTGCGTATTTCCTCAGCCACTTCCACAGCGACCACTACATCGGCCTGACCGCGAACTGGACCCACGGGCCAATCTACTGCAGCAGGGTGACTGGGAGCCTCGTCAAGTCACAGCTCAAGACGGCAGAGAAGTACGTTGTGGAGCTCGAGTTCGAGAAGAGGGTGCCGGTGCCCGGGACAGACGGGGTCTTGGTGACCATGATACCTGCCAACCACTGCCCCGGGAGCTCACTGTTCCTCTTCGAGAAGACCATCTCGAGCCCAAACGCCCTCGCCCATTCCAAGGAGAAGAGGGTGCAACGCATCCTGCACTGCGGCGACTTTCGGGCCTGTCCGGCCCACATTGAGCACCCCCAGCTGAAGCCGGAGACGGTCGACGCCCTGGGCAAGATAAAACAGCAAAAGATCGATGTGTGCTACCTCGACACAACATATCTCAACCCACGGTACTCGTTCCCGCCGCAGACGGACGTGATCCGGGCATGCGCTCAGCTCTGCCTCGAGCTGGACACAACGCTCAGGGAGGAGAACGAGACCGAGTGGCACAACGTCCTTCGTCGGCGCGTGGGTAAAGGCACCGGAGATAACGATACCGTCAGCCGCTTCTTCGTCGCCGCCGACAAGGCCGCCGACGCCAGAGATTCAGATGCGGCGGCCCCTGCACAGCCCGAAATACCCACAACACCACCCCCCAACGCCCTCAGCGTCCTGGGCCAGCAAGCCAGGGCCAACCGCAACCGCCTCCTCGTCGTCTGTGGTACCTACAGCATCGGCAAGGAGCGGATCTGCAAAGCCATCGCCCTCGCCCTCAAGACCAAGATCTTTGCCAGCCCGGCCAAGATCCGGATCTGCTCCCAGCTGGGCGACCCGGAGCTGACGAGCCTGCTGACCAACAACCCACACGAGGCACAGGTCCACATGCAGATGCTGATGGAGATCCGCGCCGAGACGCTCGCCGAGTACCTGGACCACTATCGCCCGCACTTTGGCCGCGTCATCGGGTTCCGCCCCTCCGGCTGGAACTACCGACCGTCCCTGGCCAACAACGGCGGCAGGGCCGGGTCCGCCGCGGCGCAGGTCACGGCCAATACGCCGCCCAGCTCCGTGCCCACCACGCAGATCCTCCACGGCCCGGCGTGGCGCACGCGCTTCGGCCCGCGCGACCTGGTGCCCCAGCAGGGGAGCTCGCGGGACGCCATGTGCTTCGGCGTCCCCTACAGCGAGCACAGCAGCTTCCGGGAGCTGATGCTGTTCGTCATGGCGCTGCGGATCGAGAAGGTCGTGCCGACAGTCAATGTGGGCAGCGAGCCTAGCCGGCGCAGGATGAAGGGCTGGACGGATAGGTGGCTGAGCGAGCGGCGGAGGGGAGGGGTGGTGAGGGTCGTTTTGGAGGATGGGGATGGTGGGGGGGAGGAGGGAGAGGAGGAGGAGGGAGAGGAGGAGGAGGGAGAGAAGAGTAGAAATGCCCAAGGGAAGTATGAAGTGGCCATGTGGGATGGAAAGGACGGACGAGGGGGTGCAGTGCATTGGTAGTAATGGCGATACGGCGGCCCAGCTTCCAGGCCTCTTGGATTATATAACCAGCGAAGAAGGCAAAACTCGCGCATCTCATGATGTGCGCTTCGGGTATCGTGTCGAGGGAGAGACATCATTGTATATTTGGCTCGAAGCGCACTAAGCATAAATCTTTCACTGAAATCCTTCTGCAAGAGATCGGATTCCAGTGGTTTGCTTTCTTTCTTTCTATTTTATTCCGGGTATTCTCTCGTATCTGCAAGTCTCAGGACGCCGACCGTCGTCCCGTGCCAGTAAAACAGGGCCGCCATTGTCATCACCATCAAACCCTTTCTCATCTCATCCCCACTGCCCCCCCCCCCTCTAGCAAACGGTATATTTCCCCTCTCGCCGCTGGCGCCGGCGGTCACACCACCTCGACAGTTCCCACAAGTCAACGAGATCAGTTGGCCATGTCGTAAATCTCGAGCCCTACACCGCCAATAGGAACACTTTTCCGAAACGGCCAGCCCCGTAAGGGTACTTAGCCAGATCATGATGGCGTTCCGGGCTCCGCCCCCCCCCCCCCCCTTCAACCAAAGACCTCGTCTTTCTCATTTATTCACTTCGCCTTTGAAGCTTGGTTCTGGGCCTCTGTGGTAAGAGGGTGTGTGGTCGGTTAGCACACGGAAACATATCACCTCTCTCTGCTCATCCAGCTCTAATTTCTTTTTCTTTTTAAAAAAGAAAAAGAAAAAGCCTGAAAGGGAAGGCATAAGAAAAAAAAAGGACTTACCCCTCCGCGCGGCATCCTCCAGCAGGGTAACATCCACAGCACTGCTAGGCAGGTGGACGTAGCGCACGACGCTGCCCCGGATGAAGACGTTCTTGACGGCGCTCAGGTGCGGGTACTTGAGCTCCTCCTGCACGGCGATGTCCTCGAGCTTGATGTTGAGGTACTGGTCTACGGACTTGAGGGTGCCTGTGATCTTGATGTCGTTCTTGAGCTCGACGGTTACCGTCTGGTCGATGAGGGTTTTGAAAAAGCTGGTTTTGGGGTGAAAAGGAAAAAAGAGGAGAGGAGAAAAAAAGCGTTAGTAAGATTTGAGCAGAAGGGGAGGGGGTGTTGCTTGTGGTGGACGTCAAGAGTCTTTTCTTCACGGATTTTTGACACCATGTCCGACCTCAAGGCGCAGTCCTCCTCTTCCGCGTTCCCCCCCTTCCTTGGCCAAGACGCACTCGCGGACCCCACCAACAAGTTCAGCCCCCTTCTGAGTATCCCCATCTGCATCTCTTTCCCCCTTGTTGCCACAACGCCAGAGTTCAGTTCAACCCAGAGGATCTCTCTCTCTCTCTCTCTCTCTCTCTCTCTCTCTCTCTCTCTCCCTCTCTCGGGGCCTCCATCCACTTCTTCTTCATCTTCTTCGCTCCCAATCCAACCCACCCCCCCCCCCCACCCGTACCCCCAAATTTCATCCGGCGAAAAGGTGTCCTCCGTCCCTATGCTTTTTTGACTCCACAGCAAACTCACCTGAAGAACAACATCCTGCCGACCACGAATCTGCTCGCTTGCTGCTGCTGATTATGATGCTGGTGGTGGTATATCCTCGGCAAATGGGCAAAGAAAGGAAGAAAAATAAACAGCACAGCAGCTCAACTCCTGTGGAGGAGGCGAAAATAACCCAGTCAAAAATGACCCAGGAAGAAGAGAAGCCCTCGGGCGTGTAGAAAAGGATCTTCTTGTTCCCCTGTTCAATATCGTCGTGAAGGAAGAGGGAAGAGAGTGTGGATTGTCGTCGTCGTCCGTCGTCGAGGTTGGTCTGTTTCTTGGGAAAGGCGAGTGAGTGAGTCTGGTGTGTGTGTTGTTTCGGGTGCGGGTGCGCGTGGGTGCAGCAGAAGATGAGAAGTGAGATTGAAAGGGTCAGAAGAGAGAGAGAGAGAGAGGTGTGTTGAGGTTCAGCGTTGGTGGGGCTTTGCTTAGGTAAGTAGGGGCGGGAAAGGTGGTGGGTCATCCCTGTAAGCTTTGGCTGGGACAAATGACGAGCTGACTGCTTACTAAGTACAGCCTTGGTGGGGAATTCCAGTGACAGCATTCAAGAGATTCAGTACCGTCGCGCACTGGTCGAGCTTGTCAGGATATATATCCAAGTAACTTATCACGAAGGGTGCAGGATGAGCGCGATTAATCTTGATTCTATGAAATCTCCTTTGGAGGGAAGACTGCGTGAGAGGAGAAAAAGCACCAACATTTCATCAATGATCTCAACTCCGACGACAACACGATCTCTCACGGAGGGTAGGAAAAAAACAGATCTGAATTTCCGTCTTGAGACAATTTCTTATGTAAATAAATATACCTAAATTTCAACAAACTCTCCAGATCGTGCGTCTCTTGCTATCGACTACTCAACACAAGGAGGTCGATACTAGCGCCCGTTTGTTTTTGAGTACAGTGTGCCCGTGGGCTTTGTCTGCTTGTGTGCGTGTGCGGTGTTGCGCATGTGTGTGCGTGTCTGGTGACATTTTTTCTTCTTTGGCTTTTGGGATTTTCCACCTTTTTTTTTTGTTCCTTTTTGTTTGCTTTGCGTTTCATCGTGACACGTTCCTTGGAAAAGGAGAGAGAAGTTAAACGTTAAAAAAAAGAGATGTAGAAGAAGTAAAAGAAGAAGGAGAAGAGTGGGCGATCGGCACAAGTAGGAAAAACAGAAAAAGGAAAGAGAAGCAAATCATCAAAACATTCTTTCGCTCTCCATTGCTCGGTATCCAGACCAAATCTTCAGAAGTAAAGCATACCCCACCAACGACTCATGGCATCATCATCAAAAAAGGTAGACACAACAAGTAGAGTGAGTAGATGGACAAAGAGGAGAGAGAGAGAGAGGGAGCACGCCACACTGATTGTAAAAGACTCGGACAGTATAGCAGAAGAAACAAGAAAAATAAAATAATAAGGCAACAAACTTTGGGGGTATCCTTCAACTTGTTTCTGGGTTCGTTAGGTGATGATGTCATCCATGCAGTCTTTGGCAAAAGAAGAATAGAAAGAGAGAGGAAAGACTTCCATCTGAAACAGGCCGTTATCCCTTTACCATACCCGCTATTCCCATCCCCGCCCCATCTCCAACCTCCATCACCGTAATTCATCCATCCATCCACCGTTCGCAGTGCCGTCCAGCCTTGTGCGGAGAGCCATGACCATGCTTGGCGAGTAATATGAAAACAGGCATGGCCAGACCTCAACAGCTTGGCCCCGGGAAAAAAGATTGTGGTTGGCATAAATTGCCCCGGGTCGGGAAGGAGAATCAGTCCTAGTAAAACCGACCCCCTAATAAACCCCTCGCCGGGAACCTGGGTGGAACTCCGACATCCTATGCCGTAGATGCGGAGAAAGCGTGGGTATTCGAAAGCTTAATTTTTTTTCTCTTCTTTTTCTTTTTGTGCGTGTTGTCGTGACATTCGTGATCGTGAAGAGAACAAAAGGGAAGGGGAGAGGGGGAGAGAGAGAGAGAGAAAGAGAGAGAGAGAGAGAGCAGGAAGGACTGATCTTGCTGACCATCTCCCATCATTCCTCATCCTCGTCTTCATCCCCTAGGCTGTCCGTGTCGGTCTTAACCTTCTTGTTGGACGTGTCCGAGCTCGCCACGGACTTCCTCTTGGTGCCCGATTTGGCAGAACCACCATCTTCCTCATTCTCGTTGTTACCCTCGGCGCTCTCGTTCTTCTTTCTCTCGATCTCAGCAACCTCATCCGCCGTCAGGAACCTGCCGCCGGGACCTCGAGGTCGGCGCATGGCGTGGTTGTGACGAGACTCGTGAAGGTACGGCTTCCGGCCTTTGCTGGTCAGCCGCAGCGCCTCCTCCAGCCTCTGCCTCGCTACTCTCCTCTTGAGAATCCGGTGGAACTGCTTGGCGTTGACGTAGAGGGGCGACTCCTCCTGCCCGCTCTGTGGCATCTCAGGCGACTGAGGCTGTTGCACCGGAGGAACTGGAGGCGGAACAGCAGTCCGGCCAGCTGTGTGGTTCATGATGGTCTGCGGATTTGAAATGCTAGGGCTGGTGACCTGGCTCATCCTTCTCTGGGGCAGGCTGTTCATCTGCTGAGGTGACCTCGGGTCCCGAGGCTTGTCGCCCTTGACGCCCATCCGAGGGGATGTCTGCTGCATGTTCGTCTCCGACGACATCGGGTACGCATAACCTGAGCCGGAGGCGGCCGCCGTTGCTGCCATAGCGGCAGCCTGGATGCCAGGAACTGCATACGACATGCCCTGGGGCATACCATATCCTTGTTGATACATTGCGTGGTTTTGAGTGGGGGTTGTTCCCTGCTGTGACGGAAGAACTGGTGACTGTTGGATATGTGCGCTCTGCGGCGATGTGATAGTGTTGGTACTAGCCGAGGCGGGATACGCCGTCGTGATGTGAGGAAGCGAGTTCTGCGAAGTATGCTGATATTGCGCGAACTCCATCATGCTTCTCGCCGGGTATTGCTGAGTAGCTCTGCTGTGAATCGCAGGACCTTAATCTGTGAAGATCGGCTCCGCGAAATATCTCCAGACACGCGGGGCAAAATAAAATATACACTGTAGGGACGCAGGTAACGAGTCGAGTCGAGTCGAGCTATAAGGCTGACGTCTGTTGTCTGTTGTTTTGTGTTGTTTTGTGTGTGTGTGTGTGTGTGTGAATCCAGTGGAGGGAGCCGGGTGTTAAAAAGAGGACCCTCGCGATATGAGTGCCGTACAGGGGACCCCAGGTACAGCGCGTTAGGCTGAATCGGAGGTCTGTCGTCACTGCACCACCCGTGAGTCGGGTAGTGTGTGCGTACCCAATCTATGGGATATGCGTGGATGCGCTGGCAGTTGTCAAAGTCGCAGGCAGACTTGCGCGATTGGCAGCACCACACGGCACATGCAAGTTAATGTACTTGCAGGGCGAACACAGGTGACTGGCTCAGAGCTCCAATTTACCTTGAGATAGGACCTCGATTACCGAGACCACGTGAAGATGGGATTTGGGCCGATATCAGCCTGGGAGGAGGACCCGCTACAGGCAAGCCCCCCACAGGTGACTGGACTTGGAGCTTGTCACGATGGGCTTGCTTGCGGGCCGCGGCGACGAGCTCCAAGGGAACAGCTCACAGAGGAAAATATAAAAAAGTAATTCTCGTTATCGAAGATCCTGGCTCCGAGGCCTGATGGTACGTTCGATGGTTGACTCGTGTGATCTATCCAACCACTGGTATTCGTTAGTGCCTCTGCATCATCATCATCATCATCAAAATGGGCATCAGATATATAGGCCGGGATCTCGGAGCATGGACGAGGGGGCCAAAGAAGGATGAGGTAAGTGGTAGGGGTGCATCTTCGCGCCTTGGGCTCCCACTTGATGCGCTGGCATGCATGACAAGCCTATGCATGAGCCAGTCCCACCATGTAAGCAACCCGCGATCCGACAATGTTCTGATCGGCAGGTCGAAGGCCCTAACATAGATGAGGCGACAGCAGGTCCGGGGGTCTTGGGAAAAAAAAGAAAAAGGAAAAAGTTGGTGGCCAAGAAGTTTTGGGGGAGGGGGTGGTGCATTGGCGTAGTACCGCGCTGCGGTTCTGTCGAGAGGAGGGCATGCATGCATACATGCATGCAGGGCCTTTGGCCAGCGCACACGCACACGCACACACAGCCCCCATGCCCACTGCCCGTCAGCCTGCTTCACCTGGGCGGCCGCGATCGCGTCCCAACCTGGAGCAGGATGCTAGCACAGAGGAGGGCAGAGAAGCACAGGGCTAGAACGGGTACGCACGCTGTGTGGTGTGAAGGGCTGTAATGAACGCACTTTTGATGCGGGCCCTGAAGGGAACCCCGAACCGGAGGTCACTATCCCGATTCAAGCATGGCCTTGATGGCTTTTGCACAGGGGAGGATGAAGCTGACGCTGATGCGGAGAGGGGAGAGGAGAGAAGGGGATACGGGGTGCGGGAACCCAAAAACCGCCAAGGGCCGACACGCCGCACATGCCAGACCGTTCACCCGTGGGGAGGGCTCCATCCAGGCACTAAACCCGAGCGTTTGGGTGCGTAGGTGAGGGGTTTGGAAAAAAGGGTGGGTGGTGTACTGGCGCAGACGATGACACCGAAAGCTGGGCAGATCTGAAGAGGGGCAACGAAGCGAAGAGGGGTCTAGCGATGGAACGTACCGTTGTAACTCACGTCAACAACAACGCAGAGAGGGGCCCGACGGGAAAAGACCTGGCGCCGGTAGGGTGGCCTCTTGGGCTCTAAATTGTTAATGCCTGAGCTATAGAAAAAACGAAAAAGAAAACACGGCGTCAGCTTTGTACTTTGCTGGTTTTAGGCAAGACCCGAAATGCAACTGGTCCTTGTCTATCATTTGCAGAGTGAAAAGAAAAGAGGTGTCGCACAGGTGGCCTTTGAGAGGGGGGGGGGGATGAGTTGTGCTAAGGCAATGAGATCGTATCGGCCCGGGGTTCAAAGTACACGACTGAGCATAGTCTGCACAACGGGCAGGAATGGGAGCTCCATTCAGGTTGCAGTGGTGTGCTGAAGCGGAAATACCGATTGACCACGCCGAAGAGGTGTGAAGAGGGTAAATAAGGAAAAGAGGATGGGGTTATGGTGGGATGGGCCAGGTTAAAATCACACACACACACACACGCACGCTCACTCACTCACAGGCTGAATACGATGGATCTAGAGCTGACCACTGTCGAATATGGCTCGATGCTCAAGAAGGCTCCTAGGAACAAAACCCAGGCAGCACAGTTGATTGAGGGAACGTCGAGATTGCTGCAGAATGAGCTCCGCAGGCCGTGGAAATCACGGGATCGATGCCAGGGCCAATGGAGAGGGCGGAAGTGAGGTTCGCGATGATGATAGGTCTTCAGTAGTCGCGTCGATGGAGGACACTCTTCAGGGTGTTGCAAGGCCTGGGCAGAGACGGTGTTAGCTGATTTGCTGGGTGCTCCCACTCGCTTTTAATTCCTGGATGCGCTGGGGCGGTGACTGGCTGGCCACCCTGGGCTAGTGGGCTGTGTCAAGGGGGTCCACACACGCAGGCACAGAAAAAAAACCAGCACAAGGGTACAGAGAGGAGGGCCGTGCTGTCAGTCAGTACCTGCTTTGCTGTGGCTGACTGTGTAACCAGTGGCCCAGACCAGGAGGGACATGTAATGCGCAGCAGGTCGAGGGTAAGGAGAGGGGGAGAATGAGAGAGAATATGAGATGAGGCTGGTGGTCCGGAATATACTACTGCCAGGCTTCGAGAGATTGCGGCCACTTGGCTGGACTTGCATGCCGAAGGAGGATGTGGATGGGGGGGAGAGAGAGAGAGGGGGGGGTAGTTGTTGCTGTGCTGTTCACGATTTCACCTCCCTTGAACCGAGCAAGCCGGTGCTGGCCTGGCCTGTCTGTCTGTCTGTCTGTCTGTCTCTCTGTCTGTCTCTCCTCTGACCAGACCGAGGATCTCTTGAGTAGGTGCATCGGAGACCACAGTCACAAGTGGACGGGAGCTGAGACCCTTCGTGGCATAGCGCGATGCAACAACAGCCAGCATACAGGCCCTGGGGGCCTGACCAGCCTACCTCCCATGCTTGACACGGATCTCTGACGCCGCAGCGGTACCCAACCTGCGGGGAGCCGAGGACGCTCACTGCTGACCTGACAGACAGACAGATAGACAGACCACAGTCATGCATGGCCAGCACATCAAGGAGGGTGGGGGAAACCAAGCCGTGAGGCTTTTTCCCCCTCGCCCCTCCCATCCTCGAAGGGGAAGAGACATGAGCAGCGGGTGAGTTTGGGTATTACCTTTTTCCAGTAGGAAGAAAAAAAATTGCGTCGACAGCTCCAAAGTCGAAGAATATTAAGTAGAGATGGCGCTGGGATGCTGATTGATTGAGGCGTGATAGTTTTTGTTGGACCCTGGATTCGGTTGGCGCAAATCCTTGCTCGTGATTGGAACTTGAGGCTGTCGACCCGCGCTGACGGAAGCCAATGGTGGGTGAGGTGAGTTTGAAGGGCAAAGCCTTGTTGAGAGGATCAAGGATCTATTGGCGAACAGATGACCTCAAGGCGGAGCCGGGTGGTTTGTTCTAGGCGTCTGCCTGTTTTGAGTTTCTGAGTCTGAGAGTTGAGTTGAAATTGGCCCAACAAGGTAGCCGATCCGATAGCGATAGCGGTCTGGTCGTGGTGGATATGCTGGTATGGATACGAAACTCTCTACCTAGCCGATAACGGTGGCGACGAGAGAAAGCCGGTTCAAAAAGACCGATTGATTGATGGATTTGACTGCGTCGGTCGGGTCGACGATGTGTGCTGTATGTGTGAGGCAGACGCCCTGGAAGCTCTCGACACCTGCGGCAATCTGAAATCAGCTCAGCGCCCCGCCCGGTATTCGTGAGCTCGGCGATTGTGCATTTGTCGATGAGACGAGGGTGAGGTGAAAGGAGGCTCGTCGATGATTGGATGTATATAGTTATGGATGGCGAATGATGATTGGTGATGAGGTGGCCGACTTACAATCTAAAATAGAGAGATCGATGTTGGTGGAGGTTACTTGGTTGACAATTTTGAGTATCAATTCCTTTTCTTCTTCTTTCTTCTTCCTCCTCCCTGTCCCTCTTGTTTCTAATCGTTTCGTGTTGCTGTTCCGCAAGAAATACCGTCCAGTTCAGTCCAAACCGATCTCAAATCATATAGTTTGCGACCGTCCGTTCTGTATGATGCAGGACGCGGTACGCACTGATCACCAAAAAGAAATGGTGAATGAAGCGATCTGATTCGGTCACAAGATAGGTGCTGATGATTGGGCGATTTTGGGCCGTTGGGCAGGGCTGGTGTTGCACCTCCTTGGGGAACGGGGCAGGAAAAAGGGCTGCTGTCTGATATGCTGTTGGAACACGAGGGAAAAATAAAAACTGAGAAATGAGTATCAATTGGTCAGATTGTTGAGGGCGGGGCCGGCGCGAGCAAGAAAGGTGGCAGTGCAGTGCAGGGCCTGGGTGCAAGCAACACAGTCGCGGGAAAAGGAAGGAAGAGGGGGACCTTGGTCTTGCCTTTTGGGGGGGGGGGATCCGAGAGGTGCAAGATGATTCGAGGAAAGGGGCGGGTGGTGCCTCCTTTATCGACCTGTCACTGCACAAATCAGCAGCCTCGGGTGTGGTCTGGGCCCACTTTTCCAAGAAGCTCTCCCCTGCCCCTGCCAGGATAGAGCCAGGATAAATTTTCTCTCGCCTCTATTCCCACTCCGTGTATTAGTATGGGTCGCAATGCTGTATAGGACCATACCATACACAGTAGTAAGGTATAAGAAATACCACGAGGTATGGGCCCGCGGTCCCCTCCAGAAGCAGTACTATCTATACCTTTCAGCTATTATGGAGGTGATGTGGTCGGGAGCGGGGGTGTAAACCCAAGATGAATCACAGTACCACAGTATCCGACCAAGGCCAGGCCCCCAGCTCTTGGAGTTCCTCGACCAGGATGGCTGGCGCTGGGTTGGTTTGGGGGAGGAGAGGGGGGGGGGGCTGCTCTTTCCCTCCTGCCATAGTACTATGTGTATTATTATGTACCATGTGTGTGGGCAAGGCCAGCCGAGACGATAGCCTTCAGGAACCCCTCAACCATCTCACCCATCTCACTCAGACCATAATTAGATAGTAGATAGATCACATCTTGGTCTGCTGAGAAGCCTTGAGGAAAGGAATGAGCTTTTCCCCCCCTTCCCCCTTCCTCTCTCCACACCCACACACGTACATACGCCCACGGAATATCAAGACAGCAGAACGCTGTGGATGACCCCAGGACCGCAGGAGAAGTTGGGACAACAAAGTTGCTTGATCGTCATCCAGCCAGGTCGAACAGCCAACAAAAAGTCCAGCAGAGGTGGCCCGGCTTTCGAAAATTTTATTTTTATTTTTTATTTATTTATTTAATGCATGACGAGGGATCCCCTGTCCATGACGGCAGACAGCCTCTACAGGAAGCTTCCACCCCCATTAGAGGGTAGAACCCAGGGAGTGACGCGTGCCCCCACTGGAACAAGCGCTCATTTCTCGCACCGTGTGCCTTCCTCGAGGTAAACTTCGCTGGTCGACGGGAATATACTCTGTGCGCTAGAACTTTATCGAAGCTAACAGCAGCTCCTTTCCATATCATCAGCCCCAGGGACACAGCAGACCTTCTTCACTGACCACGAATGTCCCAAGCGAGGTGTGTCCTCGGGCCCGATACGTGATCAGCGCCGAGGGAGCTTGTTGCCCAAGCTCTGTGTATGTGTGCGTGTGTGTGTGTGCGTGTGTGCGTGTGTGTGCGTGTGTGTGTACACAATAGTATGTGTCTTGCTCGAGCCCAACACGCTCACTAGCTTGGGCGAGTCTTACCGTATTTGTACTGTACACGGTACTGTATGTTAATGCGCGCTGATCAGTGCAGGTACGACTGGTACGGTACCGCACCAAAAGTACCTCATAGCGTCACTGCCTAAGCCGTTGCTGTCCAGCTCACTGTAGTACCGTGCTACTACTGCACATAACTATGGTACATACAGTAGGCGCTGGAGCACCTTGGGTGGGGAAGCAGTTTCCGACACCAACAACAGCACAAGCACAAATACACATAACAAACGCTCGACGCGATCGTTCATTTTAGCAGATACGCCGTCTTGGTCATCATTCCTTGTATCGCCGATCACTGCCCTCATGCAACAGGGACAACGTGTCTAGTCTGGTCTGCTGCTGCTGCTGCTGCTGCTGCTGTGTGTGTGTATGTGTGTGTCGATGCGATCGGATAACATGGCCAAGCTCCTTATTCACTACTATGCATGTACAGGCCACACCAGCAGCTTTTCCCCCCTCCTTTCTTTCCAAGACGCAGATGGGCGCCAATGCAGGCCAGCACCCCCCAGACACAGACAGAATGCCTGCTGCTGCCATGTCAGATCTGACCTGAAATAGGACTCGCACAGGGAGGAACGACGCACCCCGCCACTGTGACGCAGCTTCAGCTCTTTGCCTCCTCCTCCTCCTCCTCCTCCTCCTCCTCCTCCTCCTCTGCTCTCCCGGAAATGTCGGTGAGCTCACGTGGACGCCATAGCCGTCAAAGATCTTGCTTTTTCCCCTTCTTCTTCTTGTTCCTCTGCGCCACACCAAACCCATCATCCATCCTTGGAGCAGTCTGCCACCTCCCACCGAAGACGCCGTCATCTTGAAACAAGCGAGGGCCCTGGCGTGTTTTCCCGGCTGACAGCAGCTTTGACACCGGCTACCAGCCTGGCTCTCGTGGGTCATCATCATCATCATCATCATCATCATCCACCCCAAGGAGGCCTCGGGTACCGGCAGGACCAATATTACCTAGTAGGATATGCATACAGTACCGCAGGAGGGCAGAGGGCAAGAGAGCTTGCGGCTATCGCTGGTTTCGAAACAGCGGCAGTCCGCCTCCGCCCTGCCATCTGCGACACGGACACTACTGCAACCTATATGCTCGCCCTTCTGTTTTTCATTCCCAAGTGTCTCTTGATGTGGCCGCACTTGTCATCCTTTCCCGGAGCATTCGTACCGTTTGGGGTTCTGGAGAGAGAGAGAGAGAGAGTGGAGAGAACATCAAAAGTTAAAGGCCCGACCACACCCTACCTGAACTCGCGGTGGCACATGTCGCCTTGCCTCAAGCTTTGCCGGTCCAAGAAGCAATGCCGCAACCGTCCTTCAACTCAGGCACCCGATGTTGACCCCCCTTCCCCCCCCTGCAACCTATGCGGATTTCCTTCGGCAACTGCAGTGCCACCTGCACGAAAGGGCCCTTGTTGCATTGACCATCAGCCTGGCCGGTCCTCCGCCCTGATCTGCCCTGCTCTGGGGCCTCAAACATCACACACGCCTGTGGAGTTCGCTCGGTTGGACGAGAGGCGCCGGATTTCCTGACTGGCTGAAAAAACAACCTGCTATTTTCTGGCCAACAGGACTCATCTGTTCCACCTGCACGTCGTGGGTCACAAGAGCACGAGCTGCGGGTTGGCCAGAAATTCGGCACTGGGAAGCCCCCCCCCCCATGCGTCGTAGTGACTTGCATTTTTCTGCAACGACCTGCAGCAGGAATCCTCGGCAGAGAGAAAAGAGGATTTGGGGATCAACACACAAGGCCCTTGCGAGGGCCCAACCCCGAACAGGCCGCTGTGCCGCTGGCCATTTTGGTCACATGGAACACATCTCCTTGCCCCCAAACTTTGCCCTCCTCTCTCTCTCTCTCTCTCTCTCTCTCTCTTCTCTCCCTTCTCTCCCGCCGCGCCCTTTTGGTTTCTTTGATCAAGTCATGGTGTGTGTCATTACCTCATGTGCCACACAGATGCAACCTGCAGATAAACCCACCGAGGCCATTGTACATTTGACGTCGGGATCTTTTGAGCACAGGGCCCGTGCTTGCGGCAGGAGAGTTGCACTTTTGCCAGGCCCTAGCCCCCGCTTTCCAAAGCAATCAATCTGTCAAAATTACGGCGTCACATTTCGAGACGTCCCCTGGCGTCTCCTAAGGATGGGCTGTTCATCTATTTTTCAGCCTTGCAATCTTAAGACAACCACCACCATGTGGCCTTAAGCGCCGAGTGGACGCCTTTACGACACTTTTCTGACCGGTCGCTGTCAGACTGGCCCGTGTCTGAACAGGGCTTTGGGGGGGGGGGGGTTCCACACAAGTTCCATCATCTTCCTTGGTCCTCAAGTGCTTGCTTGTTGGAGGGACAAAGGGGATGTGATGATGGTCTGTGAGCCACGTCCGTGAGCTCGGATAACCGCCCCCCCCCCTCCCCTCCTCCATCTCTTCGTCTCTCCTCTTCCTTCCCCCCAAGTCTCGGACGAGGCTCGCCAATCATGATCGTCGGGTCCTTGCATTGAGGTGGGAGGCGCTGGCTTCACGCATGCCTGCCATGCTTGTCACGGCTCCCGGAGATTGGTGTCTCGCGACAACCTCATAATGCCTTCCGCTTCTTCCGTAGGCGAAAACGACGTCGAGTGACGTGCGACCTTGGTGCAATTCGCAGAGGGTTACTCTCTTGCTTATCGATGGGGTGCCTCATAGAAAGGCAGATCAAGGAAATTGCCACCTTTTCTCTCCTTTTTCCCTCAGGACGATCGTTCTGCTACCAACCACGCCCCCCCCCCCTCTTCTCTCCTTTCTCTTCTCAGAATCTCGCTCCGTCCCGTCTCATTCATCTTGGACAAGTGTCAGAACTATAATGCGAGTCACTCTGCTGTCTGGCGTGGTCTCTCTCCCTTTACCAATCATGTTCTTAAACACAGCCAATCGCCAGCGAGATGTCAGACTTGGGTAGGAATGATGAGTTGGCAATGGATGACAGTGTGCTCGCCACCACTACCATCATCATATCATCATCATCACCACCACCACCACCACCACCACCACCCACATTACTCGCATTACTTTGGGACGGCGACCTTTCTTTGTGTTGGGGGGGGGGGCGGTTCGTCTCACCCTACTACGGCATACTGTTCCTGTGATCGCAGTGCTGTGCCTCACGTGTCTAGCCTGCTTGGCGTCTGTTGTGTCTTTGATAGCCTCGCCTCTTTGTGAAGAACCCGGCCCATTCGCTTGGGCTAGAGAGGCTGGCAATGTCGCGTTGGGGTGGGATGGGCATTGAGGTTAGGCCAAGGAAGTTTTGATAAACCACCCGCTCGTCAGCCAATATCGGGTTGGGCGGGGGTGGAGGGAAAGTTCATGTTGGTGAAAGCGTCGGATCGAAGCTCTGGTGAATGCAGAACCATCCCAGCGATTCGGATCAGGACATGTCCGCCGCCTCAATTCCGCCTCGTGACGAGGCCGTATTCGTGCTGCCAATCGCATCTGGCGCTGGCATTTTCGAGCCTTCCTTGCCAAAAGTATTCAGTAGTTTCATGCCGTGCAACAACTCAAAGCAGCCAGAAAGGGGGGGGGGGTTTTTTGTTTTTTTGGGGGGGGGAGGGGGGATTTGTGCCAGTTTCGAGTCGTTCGTTTATTGAGACTTTGTCTAAACCGCACACACACACACACACACACACACATCCAGCACCTGAGCCCGACTCAACTCTGTTTCTCTCTTTTTCTTTCCTTTTTTTTATTATATTTATTTATTCATTTATTTATTTTGCTTGCTCAGGACCAGATCATCCTGTCTCTCGACGAGAAGAGCAAGGCCAACGCACATGCCGATGGCTACGGTGCACGGCTTGAAGTGAGCTGTTTCGGGCCTCAGCTCTCCGGGTTCTCGCGTGGTCGCCTCCGTTGTCTGTACCTACGCGACCTACCGCATCGGGAACAGGCCCCGAGACAATACTCTCGGGAGGGAGGGAGGGTTTAGGGGCCCAATTACGTGATGATGACCTACCCTGACTTTGGGTTGGAATCATTTTGGGCCTGATCGCCCATGTCTCTTCTGTCGTATCTTGTTTTCTTTGGGAGGGGGCAGGATTCCACAAGCTGATGGGTGGGTGATGATTCCGTGCTAGAAATGGTTATACGAGATCTGGGGGGGGGGGACGGGAGGAGGAGGTGGGAGGGTGTCTGAGCTAAGGAAAAGACTGAGACCTGGAATTTCTCCTGTCTTGGCTCGGGTGTAGTCTTAACACGATGAGGGACTTGATCGGGAAGAGGAAGAAAGAAGATGGACTGACTGACTTGGAATTCTCGCCCCCTCGATTAGCAAGGAGACCCGGGGCCAAGGAAGGGAGGGAGAGCGGTATCTGTTGGGCCCTTTGGGGAGGAGGGGGGGGGGGGCGAGAAAAGGGCGACTGGTCGCAAGCAAGCAGCTTGGGCACGTGTTGTGTCTTGCAACAAGGCGACAAAGGATTTTCTTCTTTTTTTTTTGGGTACAGTAGACTGTGAATCTTGAGGGCTTGTGAATTGAGCATATACTACAATGGCACTGGTTCATATGCCTGGTCATTCAGTGTTGGATCTGGCTTCGCGTGTGAAAGTTTACGAAGATTCAACATGATATAATCTCCATAAGTCCATTGAACCTCGGAAAATATATATATATAATTGGACAGGTGAATCAGTATCGGATCTCGCATCAGAGAAATATCTGAAGGGTAATTTATTCCAGATGAGGCGGGCACCTTTGAAATTCATCTTCACACACGACTGTCTGTCTCCCTCGAGAGGGTTAGGGTTATGGCCCACCTCTACACAAAAGGAGCTCTAAAAATACAGGATGAATCACTGGTCCAGCAGGAAAGAAAAACCCTCCCGACAAAATAGTTATTCCTGTTGATAATAATGATAAGTAATCCTCGAATGCAAGAAATCCCTGGAAGATTTCCTTGTAAGTATCGTTGTTGAGCGTATTGTTTTCTCGTTCCGGAGCCCACAAACAGAGAGTACTCTATGTACGTATCTGAAGGGCAGACTCGTCAAAACAATTATATGTGTAGCTGCATAGACACCTTGCAACCCCAAACAGACTGGACCAGATGCAGTAGAAAAATTATCATTAATCTCCGCTGGCTCTGTAGGACTCCGGATTGCTCCTCGTAGTGCGCACATTCGCAAAATGCACCGGGCCTGTCCACTGTCCTCGGGAGGCATTGGGGGGGCGGGTGGCCCTGGGGCCGTCTGCGCAGCTCGGGAGGAGAGGCTTGGGGCTGTTTGCAGATCTGAACAGGCGAAGCAACTAGCCAGTACACCTGCGAGCCGGTCCTCGATAAGGGGGTTGGCTAAAACCGTGATTATCGATTTCCATGTTGAAGGGATACGTTGAAGGGTCTTAGACGACACGTTGCTTAATGCTCCGACTCCACGATCACTTTCAAGTGGGAGGCTCTTGACCACAGCGTCGTTCATGTTAGCCTTTGAGAGCGGCCAGGGGCGATGGACTGGGCGTGTCGACGTGGGTAGACAGTCTAGGACTTTGATAGAACAGCTTGAGTGTTGTGAGTCTTGTTTTCTTCTCTTTTGCTTCTCTCTTCTTCTCTGGAACGTAGTGATTTCATATATCTACATGATCCTTCCTTGTTTGCTCACCTTGGTGACTATTGTCCAGATTCTGGCAGAGATCAGGGTGCTCCGCGACAATGCAAAGGTCATCACCGAGGGACATAAAGTATGGGAAATCGCGCTCACTCACTAGTTGTCTATTCTATCGAGGCTGATCTGTTGTCTGACCGAACAGGATGTTTCTGGTCAGGTTTGGCCGCCGTACAAGGACTACCGGCCCGTTGAATTCAGCGTTAAATGTAAGTAATCCGAGTATACTTATTTGCATTCTTCATTCATATACTGCCGCATGAACACTTGATTCGCATAAGTCTTTGCTAATCTGAGCCCTCATAGGTCGTGTTTTCACTATCAGTTCCAAGGCCCTGCCGAGCGGTGGGTATGTCTCTTCTTGCCGTTGCCTTCTTTTATTGCTGTGACTCCTTCCCTGCCGATTGTTTACTTGGTCATCTCCAATGGGGAAACGATTGTGCTGACTCCTTGATATTTTATCATATTACATGCTCCTTCGCCAACAGTGCGACATGGAATGACGGCCAAGATCACGTCCGGAAGGATCATAGCGTCTACGCCCAGAACGAGAATCTAGCTGAGGGAGATATGGGTTGGTCTCTGTGCGAATCAATTCCTTGCCATATCATGTAAGTGTAGGCTCATCATTTCTTCTTCTCGGGAACCGTTTCATGAACGAAGTCTTGGGACCTTTTGAAGTTTCTCTAGGCATACACCTCCCGCCAGTGATCATTCTTCAACCCCCTCCTGCTTTTCTCACCCTTCCTCGTCCCGATTTGTGAATAAGTGTTTTCTTCATTTGGATATTGATCCGACTCTATGATGTTTCGATAGAAGGCGAGGGCGCAGGACGCCATCGCAGTCAGCAGAAACCTTGGAATTATTGGCGCAACCCCAGGTTCCGTATTCACTTTACCCAGAGCATGAGCAACGAAGTAGCAGTGCCTATATACCTACCATGGAATGACCTTGGGCCATAATATACCTAAATGGATTGTGCCAAAATAATCGAGAAACTGCAGGCGGGATTGCAAAGGGCGTTGGGGAAAAAAAGCCCGGGATACATGCCTGCGCCATAGGTCCCCACCTACGACGAAGTTTTTAATGCAATGAAGGTCCATGAACATAGAAGTTGGAGAAGCTACTTTTTTTTTAATTTATGAGCGCTCATACTTGGACTCATTTTCAGTTGAAATGGCGGAGGCTGCTGGACAACGGCTTGAGGAACGGTGAAGGACCCATGGGTGACGACGGGTTCAGCTCCGGCGGAGGTGACGAGGTTCTGACGAGGGCGCTCGACATAGGAGTCGGATGGAGGGTAGATGCAGCTCACCTATCAGACAAGTCAGGATCACAAGGCCGACTTTAGGTCGTTGTCGCTAGGCAGAACGGCAGTACCGGAGCGGAGGGACAAAAGCCCCAGAGACGCCTTCGGATCATGAGCAGGCAGTGGACCACAACAAGCCCAGCTGAGGAAATGTGCTGGCGTAGGATAACATGTCCTAGCCATGACCATAGATGGCATTGAAGATGTCCATGCCTCTGGGAAGCCCGAGGCGGGCACTCAGATCTGAGGAAGGATACGATACAGATTCTCCATCGTCCGCCGGATCGCTAGGGAGGCTATATAGATACATACCAAAGTCTGCAGTCATGATTATCTGGCGCAGTAAGAGATATCGAGGAACAAGATGTGCTACACTAAGGAGACAGGTAGACTATGGACCAAGTCACATCAACTGCGCAACATTCTTCAAAGGCCAGAACTTGGTATCGAGGCTTCCATCGACCTCTCAGCTTGTGGCATCATAGTATTGCTCCAGCCATGATTTGAATACCGGCATCTTTACATGTTACAGGTTTTATATGTGAGAAAAGTCCTCCGCCTTTCGTTTCGGCAAAGCTTCCCACGGTGTATTGGCCTGCTTCAGGGTCGACTGGGATAGCAGATTCCCGACGGCTGGCCGAACTCTCATCAACCAAGCAGTCAGCTCGTAATTCATACACACAAGGGAGGATTCTTTATGAATCCCGCTGCGATAAATCCGGTAGAAAGGTTTAGAAGGAGGAGCTGAGGAGCGACAGACTGAAGTGCAGGCCACACCGGCGCAGAAGCTCCTCAACCGTGTCGTAATTAATTGATTACGACCGCGGGAGATAATTTATGAGACATGGCAAGTACCAGCATTGTTCTACAGTTCATGACCGCCGTCTGTCCGTACGGACAGGAAGTCACTGCACGAAGCTATGTACTGTGCACAGCTGCATTTACTCTCTCCAGAAGTTGACAGACCTGAGACAACGAAGACGAATGCAAGCTCTAATAAAGTATACCCCGAGCGCGGAACTCGACTTGCGCTTGTCTAGGGGGAAATGTGGTGACCTTTGTCTGTCTGGGCATGGTGGATAGACCGGCCGGCACAATGATGCTCGGGTCTGAACACGAATGAAGTGCTACTACGGCTCACCGCCTCGTGTCCCTTGTATCGTGCTAGTGAAGCTGCGTTTCACCAGCTCGTATTATACTCGACCCTCTTCCTGAAATACGAACGACACCTACTGCCGAGAATCACGCGCGAAGAATCAGTGGACGGCCTTGAAATCTCAACGTAGATGGGGATACGGATTGGATATAATAGATCAGTAGAGAGGCTCAGAAGGAGTATTCCAGCAGTCCGAGGTATATCTAGACAATCAGTTAAGTCCCAAGAGACGACCATAAGCATCGAAACTTGTCCAAGTATTTCTGCAGACGGATTTCGAACACTAGATCAACATGATCATGCCGCGTACACACTCTTGCATAGCTTGGAATGAGCTCAATGAGACGCTAGCTCACAGTGCTGTGTGTTATCCTCGCCGTCCCCAAATACAAGTAATGTGATTGTATGCCAAAAATCCACGGGAAAGTGAGATACATCCTTCTGTAGCTTTGATGCCTCAACAGACCAAAGACGGGCTGGCCTTGCTGCTGCTGCAGCATATGCAACCCCTCTTTTCTCCGGTGTGTATGTGTGTATGTGTGTCGAGTAAGGATGCCACACTTGTTCTTGCGGTGGCTGCAGACGAGAAGCACAGCTTTTGCTGACCGCATAATCAACATGTACGCACATGCAAGAGATCGATCGTATATCACCTGCTTGGTCTCGTGAGCCATTGCGTGTCCGCGCTATTGGCTACTTTAGTCCGCACAATCTTTTTTTTCTTTTTTTGTGTATTCGGCGTGAGCATCGTCATTCGAAGCCTTGATCGGAGTGATTCTGGTTTTAAATCTTTCTCCCTTCCTCCCCCCCCCCTTTCTCTTTCTCTCTTCCTTTCTCTAGGCTCGAAAATGTGAATGATATAATTAAGCACGTTGCATGAAACCTTTTTTTTGCCATTATCGTACAACTGAGCCGAGTTGACTTTTGAGGCTATCTTTCATCTGCGAGTGGACCAACAGGCTTGGGCATCGAGATTGGCCCCCACAGCCTTTGTGTATATAGGTGGTGGTCCGGTGTGTGTGTGTGTGTCTCCTATGCATGCACGGGATTGGTAAATCACGCCCGAACCAAGCGCCATGCAAAAGGTATCAATATTTGGGGGCCGTGAGAAGACTAAGTCCATTATTTTCTAGCGTTAAAGGCGCGAGGGCGTCAAGTAGTGTGAACGGTACAGCGTCCATAGGCCATGCGTGAGCCACGTCGTGCTTGCAGCTCATGCAACCTGCAGTGTGCCTGCAAGCTGTGGCACGCCTGGTTCCAGGAAAGCGGAACCCAGATGTGAAGTCTCCTATAATTGTTTAAGAATCAGAGTTTTGGCTTTAGCCTAGGCGCGAGAGGAGAACAATTCAGGCTTGTTGATCGCTCAGAAGCCCGTGAAACCTGGAACTCGCTAAGGAGTCATTGCTGGTATACTTTGGCTCGATTGTCCGCCCGTCCGCGACGAGGATGTGGTACAGTGGTAGTCCGTTGGCCCTGAGGCGGCGCCTACGATTTTCTCCGTAAAAAAGAAAGAAAAAAAGAAGGGGGGGGGGGGTTCCTTTATGAAAGGAAACTTTTTTTGAAGAAAAAAAAAAAAACCACACACACACCAAAAATCAAGAAGATGAAACAATCCTAGTGTTAATCAATCCATAATTTTGAATAGAAGATAATGCAATGCCATTAAGAGATGCATTTGACAGCACGGGGATGGCCACGTATTCCGGCGGGGTCTCGGCAGGTAGCGAAGCCCTTCATAACACATTTGAGTAATTAATTACCCAAGATACGGAAACAAAAGTCTCATGACTACAATCTTGCAAGCGTGAACTTTGCTATCGGTTCCACA
Source organism: Cryphonectria carpinicola (assembly GCA_014849955.1). Taxonomy (NCBI): domain Eukaryota; kingdom Fungi; phylum Ascomycota; class Sordariomycetes; order Diaporthales; family Cryphonectriaceae; genus Cryphonectria; species Cryphonectria carpinicola. The sequence continues at coordinate 214,517 of JACWRQ010000005.1, read as the reverse complement.
TTGAATGAATTTTAAGGGCCATTCATTCTTGGTATCACGCCAGGATCAACTGGTTCATGCAGGTTGCCTCGACTATGAGCGGAAACGACATATCCTCAGCACCGTCGGGAGCTGCTACTTACAATGATGGACTTTGAAGATGCATGGAAGGCCTTCAGACTTCGGCTTAAGAGTGTTGGGAATCGTCAACAGTTGGATTTCAGATTCCAAGAAGGCTAAGGCCTTAACTTTTCTAAAGAGCTTGACTCCTCTTCTGAACTGGCCCGAAGCCGAGCCAGATCGCTTGACTACTTCACCTGCTTTGGGCTCTTACCTGCTGCCGAGCCTTCCAAGGATCTGGGATAGCTGTGCATGGATCGACCTTTTATTTGATGCTGTATAGAGCAAGCAATATTTTACAAGGTTGTACGCAGGAGTCCGGCCAATGGTACGACTCTCTCTATGAAGATGTGGTTTACTTTACGCCGGTCCCCTCGGCCTCCTTCTTCCTCAACTATCTACCGAAGTGCAACGGAGTATTCCGACCTCAGGGAAGATGTCGAGCTACCGCTCTGTGGGCGCAATTGGTCCACGCGCTCGGCACCACGCCTGAAAATGGAATACTGTCGAAGAAGCCCATCGGAAGCGAGACGCCAGAAGTTGTTACGCTAGAATGCCGGGAGAGGTGGTCTGCCACGTGGTGAACCTCCTGAGCGCGGACGATTGGTACCATGAGACGGCGCATATGTGCAACAATCGAAAGAAGATATTGATAACTTGCTGGGACGCTACGAATTAGCTCTGGATCCTAACCTTGGTACATCTGATCATTACTGGTGTGGCACAAGGTAACGTCGCCTATTTCTGAGCGCGTGCGGAAATACAAGGAGCATTGGAAGAAACTGATGTCTCAAGAGAATACGCAGACACCACTACCCAAGCGGCTAGTCTTTATCATGGAGGGTTGGCACCATCATGGCAAACGAATTCGCCGTCATGCAACCGGAGGTGAGCATGTTGAAGAGCTTCTGCGGGATACATGTGCGTTGGCCGAACGCTCCATCAAGTCGCCCGAATCGCCCAGATGGACAATTGGGGAGCTTGAAACAATGGCTGCAAGGTCCGATAGAGCTCGAATATTAATAACATGTACGGGTCTCCGAGATATACAACAGAAGGTCGTGATATTTCTTTTTTTTATATCAACGTTGGAATCGTACAGATGCGAGCAAGAGGGAAGTTGGAAACATGAACTATTTCTGCATCGAGGTGACGTCTCCATGGGTGGAACTACAAATTCCTGGAAGGCAAATAGCCTGTGGCTCCGATGAGCCAAGTTTTCGGTGGATAGAGTGTATTCTTACAACTAAGCCTTGCTCCTGCTCCGCCGATAGCCAAGGTCGATGAACAAATGAGCAATGGATTGATTATGGGCAGTCTTCAGGCTCGACAGGCGTGCAAGGGCTTTGTTGCGCAGCTTGCCAGCTTGCTTGCTATACCGCTACTACATAGCGAGCTAGCGATTAATTCATCAGCTGACTAGGAGCTCAGTTTCTCACAGAGTCCAGCATCAGGTGTCTTGTGCCGGCGAATGGGATTGTCACAATGCTCAGGCGGTGGGTAAGAGGGGTCGGGACTGCATGAATGGCCAGACATTGTGGAGCATAGAAAGAGAGTAGTAGAGATGAGCGTGGTTCCGAAAATGCACCATATCGCTATGTAGAGTTACTCTTTTGGCGTATACTGTGTATTAAGTGCGTATGTAATTAGAGGTACAAGAGTAGATTTCTTAATGGTTAACCCTAAAAGTGATATGGTCAATAAAGAGCATGTCTTGTGTGTGTGTGTGTGTGAAATGGGGTTGACTTCCTCTCTCAGTGGATATGGAACACCGACCAGACGGCCCATTGGACGTCCTGAATCAGCGTCATGCCTCCTCTCTCCACCCAGCACACCCCAGATGGAGAGCCACACAACAACATCATCATTGGGCATGGTGGACAAGCGTAAGGCCGGTGGGGATGATAATATGGGAAGTCCTGCAAGTCATTTTCAGCACCCGAAAACGTGGCCTCAGGTGATACGACGACGACGCCTCTCGATGGCGGGAACGGGGAAGAGGTTCTATCCCCCCTCCCCCTCTTCTTCCCAAACAGTATCAGCAGCCGCGGTGTAGCCAACACCAGCCACCGAGTCCTGACGTGTTCAAAAAGAAAAGCAGCGCGACGAGAAAGCTCGGCGGCAAAGAACTCTCACTGGGGGTGGGGCGTGTATGCACGCGCTTTGGAGCGGGCGTGAGGACGAGCCTCAACGTGGTCGGCGGCTGTGGGCCCGGCCGAATAAGAAAACGTTCGAGAAGCTGTTGATCACTTTTTAGGGAACTACCATAGTACATAGTAGTACGTATGTACGACGAGCAGCGGTGGGTACGTAGACTCTCCGCGACGCATTGAGATCCTGACAGGCCACGAGGCGTCTCCAGATGCCCCCCCCCCCGGCCCGGCCTGAGATTGCGGCCCATGCCCACTCAGGTTTTTTTGCTTTTACTCGAAACCTTGGAGTATGGGCGGCATGGCACATATGCTTCGTCACCAAGAGGCTTGGGTTGTCGTCCTATAGATTTACTCCATTGCAAGCGAAGAGACACATGGTCAAGGGTGGAGAAAGCCAGATCCGGATCCTCGACTGGTCCTCGAACCAGAACGACTGGTCCAGCTGGTGGCGCCCAGATTGGACCTCTGGGGGGGGGGGGGGGGGGATGAGATGCTGCATGTGGCGCGCGCTCCAACAACCCTGCCAGGAATCTGAGCCCGGAAATTCTTGAAAGCCACATACACAAGTTTGGATCTGAAGCTGAGAACTTCGGATCTTGATCTCGTCAAGGCAGGTAGGTAGTCTAGCCAGTCAGCGAGGAGAGGACTGAAGTTCCTAGATTCTGTCCAGACGATGCTTCATATTCGCGCTCTGAATGAAAACAGGCTGGGGTGGTGTGGAGGCTGTCTATTTCTGGGCGGCTCCCAAAGAAAAACTTGAAACTGAGCGATTGATAGGAATTATAATATTGTTTGTTGACATAGATCAAGGAAAAGAAGGAAATGTGTTGGAGGAGGTGGGAAAGAAAGGGGGGGGGGGGTTCGATCTGGTTGATGGGTGTTTACTCAGGTAAACCGAGGGGGGGGGGAGGGAAGAATCGTCAAAATTGTTGATATGAAGAATGTCAACGTATAAATAGGATGGGGAAAGTCTTCTAGAGTGCTCACTTGCATCAGAATGGAGAACCACTCTTCTCTCGATCCACCTCTGCAAGAAGATCTTGTTGTTGTTGTTGTTGTTGTTATCTCTGTATTTTCTCGTATTGCATACTGTGGCAAGCTGTTCACTCTGCTGTTTTTACCGTACAAGTCGCCTACCTGTTTTGTTGAAATTATCCCTGATTGATCTCCTTTTTCTTGGTTTTTTTTTGTGGCACCCCCTGTTAAGATTACTTACGTATGGTTTTTTCCCCTTTCGATCTTTGATTGTTTTTTTCCTGCTCTTTCTTTCTTGTCTCTCAGCTGTGTCACCTCAAAAAAAACACAAAAAAAAAAAAAAAAAAAAACCCCCCCCTCCCGACTTGTGGCCATCATCTGTTGGTGAGAGTACGAATCCAAGTCTTGGAGAAATCTCGAGGGTCAAAAAGATCCAGACCAGGAACGCTGCTGGTTGGAGGACGTTATTCGGATGAGTAAGCCCCTCTCTGTCCAATGGGGTTGCTGAATTCCCATCCACTCGCAGAGCCATTGCTAAGAATAGCGAAGCGCGCTGTGTGCCGGGCCCATCTAGCGTGCATCCTCACCGGCCCAATCAGAACTGAGATAGGCCTCCAGGCGTGTGTCCATCTCAGCGGCTACAGAGGGACAGGGTTCCTGACCATTCCACCTGACAAGGGGGGCTCCCTTGGCTATCTCTTCTTGCAGACAGTTCGTTTGTTGCTTGATTCTCTCTTGACTTGGTTTTTTTTTTTTGGGGGGGGGGGGGGCACTCGTCGAATTCCCCCTCTCAGTGTTCATCGTTCATCGTCGTTCGTCGTTCGTCGTTCGTCATTCGTCGTCATCATCATCATCATCCAGAGTTCGCCTTTACGACCTGAAGAATATCCGTTCATCTCATCCTGGCTTTCATTTCAGGAAGAAAACAAGGATCGGTATAAGGCTGCGGAGTGTGTACTTACTTTCGCTCACCCCAATATTGCCGTTCCTGGTTCGAGGGATTCTCGCCCTACGAGAGAAAAGAGGGAGAGTGCCTATCACACCCGACGATCTGCCAGTCAGATCTGACCAGGGCACGCAGGGACACATTCACACGGTGCCGCCCTTGCATTTCTTCCAATAACCTTCCAGTAGTCGGAAACTTCCCAGCGCTTACCGGATCAACGTTTCCCTCGTCCTTTCCTCACTCGTCTTTTTTCTTCTTCTTCACAGCAACAACGACCTGGGTCCCTTCCCCCTCCAAACCTTGTGTGGATCACAAGCTCTACCCTCGCTCCTTCTCTCTCCTCCCCCCTCCCCCCCGGGCCCCTCCTCTCCTTCCTCTTCTCCAAGGGATACACACACACACACACACACACACACACCACCCCCGCACGCACAGTTCGACAGAAGGAAGGAGACAGCAACAGAGCCCTTCTTTCCTTTGCCCCAGGGCTGTTGTACCCACTTGGCGCCCTGACCGGACCGGCACTCGCTGGCTGTACCTCGAGCTGGCACTAAGGCATCTCTCAAGCACAAGCGCGGCCGCTCCTCCAATCGCACCTCGTCTGCTGCAAAAAAAAGAAGAAAAAAGAGAAGCGTTGTGCTCGTTCCTGGCGCTGCCCGCCCATCTTTTCTCTGACACGCACACACGCACACTCTCTCTCGGGGTACATATTTACATAGCAATTATCCCTCCCCTCCTCGCCTTCGATCCCCAGCGGCAACTCGACCTTTGTGTCTCCCAGTCCAGGAAGAAGAAGAAGAAGAAGAAGAAGAACAGGAACAAGACCTCCTCTACAACATACTCCCACGACGACGACAATAGCAACACCAACAAAATAGACGCCAACAGTACTGGCTGCTAGGAACCAGTCCGACCAACCGAATCACCAAACAAAGAGAGAGAAAGAAAAAGGAAAAAAAGAGAGCAACGGAGAGAGACGGAGAGAGAAAGAGAGAGAGAGGGAGGGAGAGAGGGAACGAAACATCCCCCTGTCCCACTCGATCCGCGTCTTCGGGTTCGACTTGGACCCATTCCACCTCGTCCTCCTCCCTTGTCGCGGAAACACACGCGGGGCCCTAGGTTGTCAGGAGCTTAGTTTGTGGATCCATTCCCTGCGCAGAAGACACCCTTTGCCGCCTGACTGACAGCCTACATCCTGTCGCATCCCACCTTCACCCACTTTCCACCTGCATCTTTGCCGCCGTCACTGGCCCCTACTGCGCCTACTTTGGCCCTGGATTGCATATATCCTCGTCCAGTCCGCCATCAACCCATCCGCCGTTTCCCCTCTCCTCCTCCTCCTCCTCCTCCTCCTCCTTTTCTACTTCCCTCCTCCTCCTCTTTTCCCCCTCTCTTCAACTGCCGGACTTGACTCTTTGTGTCTCCCTCCTCTTCCTCCTTCTCGTCCTCCTCCTGCAGGGCGGGTCGAACTCTTGTCTGTCCCAACCTTTGCAGCTCAACGGGCAGCGTCCCGAGTCATTCGCTTGACTTGAACGGTCTAACTCTTTTTTATTCTTCAAAATATCTTCGACTGGACGCCTGTCACACACACACACACACACACATACCCTCACCCGTCGGTTCAGCCCGTCTGCTCTATACACACGCACACGCACACACATACACACACACACACCACTGGTCGTGTCGTGCCGCTGTCACATATCACATATATTCATTCTCCCTCTCTACCTTCTTAACAACACCCAAAACATTCCCCCAATACCACACACACACACACAACGTACCACACGCCCACCACCATGTCTGCCACCACAAAACCCAAGCTGCCGTCTCTCAAGACGCCCACCACGGCAACCTTCCCCTCTGATGCTCTGCGGTCGGCCTCGTCCGTCAGGACACCACACTCGGCCGCATCGCTCAAGGGGCCCCTCTCTGCCGTCGGTCTCTTCTCTGCTGGCCTGCCCTCTGCAGGTCTCCCATCAGCCCCGCTGGACTACCCACCAACTCCCAGCATGCTGTCCGCCAGGCTCGAGGAGAAACCAGCAGAAAAAACCCCCATCACCCCTCCGCTGGCCTATATGGACTTCCTCAAGACCATCAACCCTGCCTCGCCCGCCATGGCGAGCCCTCCGCTCACGGCTCCACTGCCGAGCAAGGCCTCCCTGAAGCGAACCTCGACAGGGGACAGCGTGGAGACGGTCCAGACGATCAAGACAGAAGACGCACGGGACAGCACCACAGAGGAGGAGGAGGAAGAAGAAGAAGAGATCGACAGTGCGCCCACCTCTGCCACCACCACCACCACCACCACCGACAGTGCCGCCACGGACTGCAGCTGTCCCGATAGTGGTGACCACAACAACAAGAACAAGCCGTCAAAACCTGCACCCGCCCCCATCTCCACCAGGCACCCGGCCTCACCAGCCGGCGGCACGTACCCGCTCTCGGCCCCTGCAACAGGCCCGGTTACCTTCCCAAGCCTGCGTGTCCCGCCCAGCCCGGCGGTAGACAGCCCTGTGCGCTCCCCCTGGAGTGCACGGAGCCTCAAGAGCCCTTTTGACTGGGAGGCAGCGCTGAAGGCCAGGAGGCACGCAGAGGGTGTCCCGGCCCCTACCAGTGCCGGCCCGACCAGCGCAGCTGCCCAAGCGGGCCGGTGCGACAAGAAGGGAACAAGTGTGAGGCACATTCGCGAGGTGGTGACCAGGACGGTCACGTATACACCGAGGATGGATCCCGCCCCAAGAGGGAAACGGAGGAAACTGAACGATGCATCTGCGGAATGAAGACGATGATGCATGAAAGAAAGCTGGAGAAGAGGGAAGACACCAGGAGCACCACATTCTCATGAGAACACACGGGTTCACACATCACACCCACATTCACACCATCAATCGCTCTACGCCGTATTTCCTTTTGTGTTAGCCAGCGAACTGGCCCAACCAATACCATCACCATCACCAACCACCACCATCCTCGACTGTCAAGTCGACGGGCTCCTTTTCTACCATCCTCCTACCACAAAAACACCTCCTTTTACGTTGATGATCGTTCATGACTTGCATCCCCCAAGAAAATCCATCCAAAAAGGAGGAACACGGAGTTGCGAGGGAAACTTGTCGGAGGAACACAATCACATGGCACCCGGCGTTGCAGGCGGCGTCTCCGACCACATTCTGTATGGAAGCTGGGAGATACCATCGGCGGATACCTACTTTTGCCCAAACTTGGGGCTTCTTTCTTTTTTTTCTTCTTCTTTTTTTCTTCTTTCTCTTTTTCTTGTTTAAATTGCTTTACTGCAACGGGATGAGCTTTATATCTACGCAACTGCCTCATGAAGTTTAGCAGGCAATTCTTGAATGAATGCAATCAACTATTCTGTGTATAAAGCCCTCCTGGCCTTGACAATGTTGTGACCACCTTGATGGAGATTTACATTTTCCTCTCTTTTCCCCTCTTACCAACCTGCTGTCATTTACCTTCTGGATCCGCTACTACTGCTACTGTATGTGTTTGCTGTTCCCACCATCCCCCATCCCTCCTCCCCTATTCCCAGCCACTGACTTCACTGTTTTCGGGCAAGACGGACAAAAAAGGACGGCCCAGTTGTCTAGAGGAAACAGCGGGAGTGACCAGGTCGCAAAAGGCGGCCTCGGAATTCACTTTGACTGGACTGGACGGCGCCAGAGGAGAGGCACTTCCCGCTGTGGATCGCACTTGGCCGTTAGAATGGGCCGCCTTTTCCACTCCCCTTGGAGCAGAAAGGAAGGGAGGTGAGGGGGGTGGGTCGACACGTAGGTGGTATGTACATTGTACTGTAGTAGTGGCAGTGGCAGTGGTTGTAGTTGGTAGTACTAGTAGTAGTAGCCACCTAACCAGTCGATCCCTTTCCTATATTTGAGATTTTATATGTTGTAGCACATAGCAGTGGTCTGCTGTCAGGTACAGTCGTATGTTTTAGTTGTGGGTGCTAGGTACCTTTTTCTCACCCTCTCGCAAGGTTGTTGTCCCCTTCATAAAAAGCGGATGCTGGGCCGAGTGGACAAACTAGACAAAGGGTACATACAGACCATGGCACAGTACTACCACGTAAATACTACAGTATGTAGTTTATGTGCACATTCCCCTCTCTGGCAGTAACGATGATCCCCATCACGGGGTCCGGCAAGGGAGATAGATGCACGCAGGCGGCGAAGCAACGCCCGAGGGAGAGGAGAGAGGGGGGGGGGGATGTACAAGGGAGGTTCACATCTCTCGCCTGCTGTCGAGACTGGAAGGGGGCGAATACTACCTGGATGAGCGTGATCATTACAGAGGTCTTTGCACCGTAGCATTGCAGGTCTCTTTCCCGTTTTCCCCCTCCCCCCTCCCCCCCTTCTTCCCCCTCCTCTCCCGGGAGTGATAGTGAGACAGTGTCCATGATAAGATCGAGAAAAGAAAAGAAGCAAAAAAAGAGAAGAAAAAAGATAGAAAGAAAAAGAGATAGATGCAGTATGCCTATTCTCCCTACGGGGAAGCACGCTACGTAGGGTGGTGATCTTCGCAAGGCCTACCGGGAGGACCTTACTAGGCCTTGCATCTCCAGGCCCAGTAATGCCCGCCACCCACCCTGCCACCCACCCACTCACACACCGACTTCTGGCATTTTTGCACTTGTTCTTCTTCTCCTCCTCCTCCTCCCCCTGTGGGTTTTTTTTGTTTTTTTTTCTCTTTCCCACCCCACCGGTACCTATCATAGCACATGAATGGAGGTCGGCCTAAGGGGATGGAGCCCTGGTCTGTACATGCGTTTGTTCTTCGGTAGATGGCACGGGCCTTTGAGTGGGGATGGGGGGAGGGGAGGGGGTTGGCTAGTTGGAAGGGTGGAGGAGGGTGGTTGATTGCGACAGCCTTCAGACTATGTGGTGATCTTTCTGAGAAGGGGGAAGATTTACTTGAGGAAATTCAATCTCGGAGAACCAGAACCGACTAAGAACTACCGTAGGAAGAAAGAAAGAAAGAAAAGGAAGAAAAAAACACCAGATAAACCAAGAATCAAACAATTGGCCACCCTTCAAAAACAGGGGGGGGGGGACAACAACAAACCCCAAAGCCTTTTCTTTTGGCTGGCTCTCCCTCTGTCTCTCTCTTCTTGCCCTCCCCCCACCTCTTCCATCAAACATCCAACCAGATACCCAGGCCAGGACCCTCACCCAAGGACAAGGATCAGGGATCACGCGCGCAACAACCTGAATGGTGTACATTGTAACATGTTCGCCCCCTCCATTCACGTGCCTCGCTGCTGGGACTTGCTGCCCTTCCCCCCCCTCTTCCAGTGTTGGGCAAGGTTCTAAGCGCCCGGCTTCCCATGTCGTGCATGGGAGGAGAGGGGGGAGGGGGGGAACGTGATGGGGACTGGGCTTGGTCATGGGACGCGATTGGTCGGGGTGCTAAGCGCTGACCTTTTTGCTTGTCTCTTTTTTTTTTTTTTTTTTAAAGAAAAATTACTTTTGCTTTACTCTGTCTTTACACTGACTTGTCTTCTTTTCCCGCCACCAGGTTTAGTCTTGTACAGAGAAGATGACAAAGCAGGACAATATACCCCCCCGGGGCCAAGGGAAGAGAAAAAAAAAGAAGAAAAAAGAGAAGACAGGATGGCAAATGGCCAAGCAGAAAGATTCCTAAGACGGGGATTAGAGAGATAGACAAAAGAGGGTGAAAGATGGAGAACAAGAAAAAAAACAGTGTAGAAAAGACCATCCTACTGCAGCATCTGCACTTGGCTGAGATCTCAGCGTGGCATGGAGAGAGGAGAGCGGGGGATCCACCTCCCATGTGCGCAGGTGGGTTCGCACTTCGGGGACCTGGGAGAAGGAGGAGGGGTTTTCTTTGGGGAGGGGGGGGGGGAGAAGGGGGATATTCCGGTTTGGGGGGAATTGGGTATCTTTGGACGAGTTGAAGGGGTTGTAGAGAGGGGGGAGAGGAGGTATTAGATGGTGACTCAGAGGCATAGAGGAAGGAGGGGATTCTATAACTGAGCTGATCACCTTTGGGAGGCTCCTGTGCAGATTTCCCCACGAGGCCCACGTTCGGATATAGGTGAGTACATAACAAGGAGACTATTTCATTAGGTGATGGTGGGAGGGAACAGCTCCGAGCAATTTGTGAGCAAGACGCGTCACTCATATAGCCGATATCTCAAGTGATTGAGCCATATTAGTATAAGAGGGTATAAGAGGCAGGACAGACGGTAATTATGCATTTCTCTCCACCTGCCTGGCTTGGCCGAGTCCCGATGATCCCCCATGGCAATACTTGTGATGGGTTTGTGATAACAAGGTTTGAACAAACCTCGTAATTTCTGGCTTCATTTCTTCTCTTCTTCTTCTTCTTCTTCTTCTTCTTAAGACTGATTCATCAATTGGCCCACCAACAGGCAGGAAGGGCTTCCAAGGTTCGGATGCAAACAGCGCTCACTGGTACTGACCCTTGCGAACCAAGATATTAAAGCAGAAACAGCATCGCAAGTTTGCCCTCGACCATCAGAGGTGAAGACAATTGTCGCCAGCTATCACCTTAAATCAGACTTAGCTCCTGGCCTTAATGGTTGTCTCGACAATGCGTGAATCGGGATTGCTGTACCGTGCATTCCTGAGGAACACTGCCTCTGCAGCTCGTCTCAGCCCCTAGTTAGCGACAAATGAGGAGCCATCTCGAGTCTATCCTAAGGGGCTTAAGACACTCTTCACCCTGTTGCACACTATTATCAAGGAGGTGGAATACTTAGACGTGATTGGCGCGGAGCCGCGAGAGATGATACGATCTTTCGCCTGCTGGTAGAGCCTCGTAGGATGAAAGTATCACCCGGGGATTCGAGAGTTCTAAGACATCATGTGTCTTATGCATTGAAAGCACAACTTCCAAAATCGCCGGTAGTGGTTTAAAGAGGAAACTTTGTGGAGGTGTTGTGAGGTATATATGTGTGTAACTATGAGGTTTGGTTTCTGTTCATCAGCTGTCGTCCGATCGAGGAGAGAGCACCTCGATTTATTTGATTCGAACTAATATCGCATGTATTGATTAGCTGAAACTAGAGCACCGTTGCTCTAATCTCAAAGCATTCGTCGAGACTGTAGTGGTCATTTCCGGACGAGCCCATGTACAAGAACTCACTTCTCGGTCCATCCTATCTACCATAACAGCAAAAGGTGTGTGGAAAATTCTCACCGGGAACACCCACTCAGACACCTACCTATTGGAACTCCACTCGGTCTCGGGATCTTCAAAGGAAAACGAGGTAACTTACGTGGCATACTCAGTGCAAACCTCCCCTGGTTGGTGGGCTACCTTTTGTCGCACTTTTGCTTTCCGATACTTGCATCGTGCGTTGCATACGTGGCATTGTTCGAGAGTCATGTCAGGGGGCCATGCACGACTTAATCCGAAGCGGCAACCCTTGAGCAAACACGTGGACTGCCCTCCATTCCGCGGTTGGCCCCAAGAAAACATAAAGCGTGTGTGGTTCACATCATCAATCGATCACTCTCTTCCCACAGATCTCGATCCATATGTTGATCAGAAGAAAAAAGAAAGACAAAAAAAAAAAAGGGAAAAATGGAGAAGAAAAAACAAAGTCGGGTCTTATCAGTTGTTTATACCTCGTTTGGAATAATGAAGCCTCGATTATTATGTGATTCACAAGCACTAATATGCTGATCTCAACACCCACACCACACACACATACACACCTCTCTCTTTCAAATGTCCATTTCATCTAGCAGCTATCGTATCGAGCAATGACATTCCAACCGTCAGAAAAGAACTGCTGGCCGTCGACCTGCGCTCTGCTGCCCATAGAGCATGCATCAATGACGAGTTCGGCGCCATCTCCAATGCTACGAAAGCTATCTAGGACCTTGGTCTCCAGATTCTACCAAGATGAAAGGAACTGTTAGTAGATATCACTATTCTGTATCATTCCAAAAAGGGGAGGAAGAATATAGAATACTCACATCGTTGCACCAGAAGATGGCTGCGGAGTACGAGCAAGAAACTCGGCCACAGGTGCCAGGGCCGGGACCGTTGGAGGGCTGCCCCGGGACGCCGTCCAGGTAGGCGATGCCCTGGTACAGACGGTCGACGGAGCAACGGCCCCAGCCGGCGATGTTGCAGAAGTGGTTGGTAGGTGTGTACATGGTGTCGTTGTATAACAGACCAGGGATAGCGGAGGATGTGTGATTAGCGATGAGGGCGGAGGTGATGGCGTTCACGGTGTTGTTGATGCTGGCGGCCGCGCCGGGGTCAACCTTGGTGATATTATGGAAGACATCCTGCTTGGTGCCCTCGATGGTCAGGTTGCTACAAGGCTCAAGAGTTCAGCTTGATTATTTGTATGTTGTCCATCGGGAGAGGGGAGCAAAGTAAGTACTGACTAGGGGGTCTCTGTGTTGTTGATCTGAACGGTCCACTGAATAGGGACGATTGCGTAGGTTTTGTTACCAGCAACGATCAACTCAGAACAGGAGAGATGACCAGCAGGGCCCTACAGCATGGTCCAGTCAGTCTTCCAAAGATCCTTGTTTTCCTCTGTCTCTTTGTCTGCCTGTGGAGAGATCAACACTGACAGCCTGCGTAAAGATGAAGCCCATGAGAGCGGCGCCAAAAATGCTGAACAGCTGCATGATGGAATGATGCGCAGCCAGAAGATGGAAGTAGATGGTCGCAACTGACGAGCAGTGTTCTTGGTGGTGGTCGACGTTGGGAACAAGTCGAACCTTGAGCTTATTTGTCTTTCTACTGCTGGTGGGTAGGAGGGAGAGAGGAAAGAATGCGGCAGGAGGCATGAGTGAAGGCCGTGTAATATAGTAGTATAGTATAGTAGACGATCATGTGGTTTTATCACCAACCGATTTACCCCGATACTGAATCACCTGTTCTTTAAACGTGCGAGATGATTGAACTGCCCATAATTAAAAGGAGAGTTGTCTTTCGCCATGCAGGAGCTTGAACGGGCCCACCACTTTTTACCACAGAGTCAAGCCAGTTGGCCAATGGACCCACTTGTTTGAAGAGAAAGTATGAGAACCAGACGGGAGACGCATGACAAAAAAGAGCTGACTGGAAGAACAGGAGGCCATCAACATTTGGTAAACTTGATGTGAGGGTGGTGAAATGTATCATGTCTGGCTTGGCCTGTGTCGCTATGTAAATACACCTGCATCATTCCTGTGAAGCTTGCAGCGTTTGACCACCACTCCTGAGAGAGGGCAAACAGGAAATTCTGAAGAGATGCTGGTTTTATTCAGGACTGAATGATGCACGGGGCCGGATTGGGCCAATGTCACTGTAGGTGAGTGTGTTGTCAAGCTGCAGAGTTCAGATGTGGCTTGGAGTATATGTAAGGAGGACGTCATTCTGGGCTGCGCAAGGATGGAGTCCAGGCCATACATACGAAACTACATTGGGACTTTGGTGGAAAGAAAATGGACCACTGCTACAAACAACAACATAGCAGATGTGAATTGGAGGGAAAAGAAAAAAAGAGGAAGGATAATGCTATACAGTTCTTTCTACTATGTCAGTGGAAACCGTGGTTCCCTGTCTCGGTAGAATGATTGCCTTTGTATAATTATATGAATTATGTATTCCTTTCTTCAAACGCCTATTTCAGCATAAAAGGATATCATAATGAGTACTATTTAACGGTCCAAGATAGAAATCAGCGCAAGCATGCATCCAGTAGAACGGTGGCTCGTTTAAATTTTAGACATTACTTCGGTCTGTGTTTTGGTAAGCAGGGAATGAGAAAGATGGTAAGAAAAAAGTCCATCACGCTCAATATCCCATAAAGCGACATGGGTCGAACTTTCTCAGTCAGGAAGAAGACCGCATTCTAAAAAATCGGAAGGATCACTGCGATGACACCAGTTGATCCTTGCGTGCCTACACCAGCGAGTGCAATATCTTGCTTGCACACACGACTCTCTCTCTCTCTCTCTCTCTCTTTCCAACTGACTTGCATAGAACAACAGGCTACTTGAAGCCGGCACCTACTTAATCACGATAGAGCTAATGTAAGACATAGCTGCGCAGGTGGAGTGGCGGGTCTCCATGCCCATCTCTTGTGCTCGCTCGCCCTGGAAAAGCGCACATGGGATGAAGCTTGGCGCGAGCGATGAGAGGAGGATTGGTCCAGCGAGCGCGCGAGGAAAAGTGGGAACGCCACAGGGCCCGCGAGTTAATTTAGACGTACAAAAAAGATCACTCTTGCGTAGCAAGTTCTTCAAAGGCTTCGGGCCCTCCCATGAGTATGACTGCAAATGGAAACATACGGTTATGAAGTAAAATACGTATACATTGGGTTGGGCTTGCTAAGCAAGCGCCTTTAAACTAGTATATATATACAGTTGAAACATTTCAAGAAGCTTTTCGCATCCTCTTACTACTACTCTTCTTCATCCTTGACCTGCTCGGTTGTCTTTCTTTTTAAGACGACGGGCAGATGTCGCCGCTTGGGGAGCAAGAGGTGGAACCACCAGTGACATCAATGTTGGTCCAGGTGAAGTCAGTGCAGCTGCCGTCACCGCAGAGGACGTAGTAGTTGTAGGAATCATCATCGCCGCTGGTGGTACCAGTGATGTCCTCGAAGGTGATGCCGCTGACGGTACAGTCGCTGCCTGGGTTGCCAGTGGGGCTGCCGTTCTCGTAGTCCTGCTGGACATCGATGGCGTAGCTGGAAGCGGTGTTAGTCATGAGAAAAGGTATGGGGCTTTATTTTTTTGTGGATATGTAGTGTAACTTACTCAGTGATTCCGCTGAGGGTGATGCCGCTGTAGGTGATGTCGCTGACGGAGGCGTCGGTGGCATCATCATAGGTCTTGATACGGCAGCCGTTGGCAGAATTGACGACGCTCGAGTCCTTGAAGGTGACGTTGGAGACGGTCTTGCCGGTCTTGATGCTGCCGATGGAGAGACCGTGGCCGCCAGAGCAGTACATGTTCTCAAAGACCATGTCAGAGCCATCGTTGACGGCAACACAGTCGTCCTGATTGTAAACAGTCACATCATAAACATACAGGCCCGTCATGCTGGAGACGTCAAAGCCGTCCGTGTTGTGGCCCAGGGCGTCGCCGTCGCTGTCCAACTTGTCGCCGGCGCTGTTGTCTAGGATGAGGTTGTTTATGGTCAGGTCGGACCCGCTGAGGGAGAAGCAGTGGGTGGGCCAGTTCTGGATGGTGAGCTGCTCAAATGTGAAGCCGTCGACGTCGTCCAGGCTGATGAACTTGTCGGGCTTGTCGGTGCCGCCGTTGGAACCCTCGCCGTCCCAGTACTGGGAGCCCTGGCCGTCGATGACGGCGCCCGCCAGACCAGCCACCTTAGCGTTGCTGCCCTTGAGCACGATAGGCGTGTAGTCGCTGTCGGGCGTGTACTCAACCGTCATGGTACCGGCAAACAGCAGGGCGCCGTTGCTGGGCACCGTGACCGAGAGGGTGCTCGAGGCAGGGACGGTGATGCCGCTCAGCAGGACGTTGGAGCAGGCAGAGGCGGAGGCCGTCACGTCAGCAAAGTCCGTGACGGTGCAGGTGGTTCCACCAACACCAGAGCCGCCGGCAAGCGAGCTGATGGCGGTGCCGGAGCCGGAACCACCAGAGGAACCACTCGAGGAGCCAGAAGAGCCAGTGGCCGTGGCACTAGCAGAGGCGACCGTGTAGCCGGCGCCGCTGGTGGCCTGGGCCTGAGCCACGTAGGCAGAGGTTGCAGTGGCCGTCTCGTACGAGGGAGCCGCGTCAGAGGTTGTGCTGGCCTCGCTGCTGTAGCTGGAGACACCTTTACAAGAAAAGAAGTCAGCCTCAGCTCTATTGTTGTTGAACTCCCTTTATAAGACACTCTTTCAGAAGAGATAACTCACTTCCAGAAGGCCGACCGCCGTAGCCACCTCCAAAGCCACCACGAAATCCACCGGGACCACCCTCACCACCGCCACCACCTCCGAAGGCCGCCTTTCCCCATCCTCGCTGGAAGACCTGTCCATTAGGACGAGCGAGGGCGCCGGGCAGCACAGCTGCGGCAATAGAAGCTATCGCAAAAGAACGCATTTTTGTTTTCTTCTTGTGTGAATAGCTGGACAAAAAACGTTGAGATGCAGGAGAGGTTGAAATGTTTGAAGCCTGTTTGAAAGGTGAAAGGATAAACAACAGAAAAATGAAGGTCTTATCAAAAGATTGGACGCAACCTGGCGTGCGAAGGCTTGGCGCAAAAAGGAAGAAAGAAGGATGGTTTGAATGAAGCAAAAAAAGCAAGATACAAACAAACGACGAGATCTCCAGACTTGGCAGTTCTTTATATGTATGAAGGCATCGAAGGCAAAAGAGCCGCCCCAGAGCCTCAATCCCCTTCCTTCGGACGGAAGTGGGCCCTCTCTCCGGGCTCCAGTTTTGGTTTAATCAAGGTCTCCTGCATCTGAAGCAGAGGGGTTAGGCGGCTCCAGTCTTATCGGCTCATGGATATGAATTCGGTGCATGTCGACGTAGCCTCAACCTCCTTTAATCTACACGTGCATACGAGATGGATCTTGTTGGAACATGGCCTTTTTTTTTTTTCCAGCTGTGGATTTATGCAAGAAACAAGTGGGAAATACTACTGTACGCGCCTGCCCTGATCAACATGTTTGCTATGTAACTCTTGGGGTGACGAAGCTTTGGATGGAAAGCAAGTACCTATGTAGATGAACATTTGCAAAAGGAGAAAATAGATGAACTTGGTTTTGAATTGAGTTCCTTACTTTTCAAAAGATCACTTGCTGTCCAGTGTCTGTCCTCACCGCTTCCTCTCTAAGCAAGAAACGTGCAAGGACTCTTGGTAACCGAAGGAGAAACACTGTGAACCCATGACAAGTCCAACAAAATTGAGCAAAAAAGTCTCGGAAATAATTTCGAGGCAATAAGTCCTCTACACACGATTCTGTGCAAGCGAGAGGGTTCCCCTTGTTAGGGGGCGCTTCTTGGCATCAATTTCTCGTTTCAAAACAGGTCACCCCCTGGCGCCGGCAGGGATGAGAATAGGATCGATGTTTCGTTTCCAGCCCATGTCTCCTCCCCTCCCGAAATTGATCCGCCAATAACCTGTGGGGGATCTCCATCGCGTATGCTACGAGTTGCCTCAAGCGAGGCTACGCGAGGAACGTTTTCACGCGCTGTGGAGGAAAAGTCTTGTCCACCTCTTGCTTTTGTTGAGGAGGAGGAGGAAGGGCCGGGATGAAAAGTCTCGTTTCTTTCTGTATGGGCGAGGCGAGGCAAGGCGAGGACGGTGCTTTGGACCCTTACTTGTCTCCGCGCCGGCAGCGTCAAATGCGGACATCGTTTACATAGTAGAGCCATTTTTAATCTTGTGTCGGAGAATAGAGTATCGATTTTACGAACATTTACGTCAATGGTCCACACAAATGAGCTTGATCGAGGCATTCGGCGGAGGGTCTTCTTGTCATGCTCCGTACTGTATCTAGGAATGGGTTCATGCATCTTGGCAGCTCTCATCGCCATAATAGTAAGTTGTTCTTCATCTATACGCAACTTGGCACCGAGTAAGTAGTAAGAAAATAAATAAATAAAAAAAACACCGACAATGACGAGATTCATCGTCACTGAGAACGTTCTAGCTCGTGCCCAGGTGGTCGAGAGGGGCCCGCATGCCCCACAGCTCCGCAACAGGAGGGGGATCCTGTCTGGGTCGGTTCCTGGCATGGAATGTAGCGTGGTAATGAACTGGAAGGAGGACCGAACCACACACACCACCCCCCTTGGGCGTTTTCAAGGGTTGCTTCTGCTTGAGCCACTGCCCGCCACCACCGTCGTGATGATGATGTGCTCAAGTCACAACCAGGTACGGCTCTCGGCGGTCTCGGAACCAGACCACAACTTTTGTACTACGAAATCAATGGATACTATAAAACACGGCGCTAATTTGATAGGGCTGATTCGGATCACTCCGACCCAAAACTCAGGAGACAAGTGGATAAACCTCGGCCGCGCAATGTTTTGAGAAACGTGGGTGGATGGGTGGGTGGCTCTACACTGTTACAGATATGCGTAGACAGAGAGACATACCTTGGCGAGGATTGCAGTCTGTCCACGGATATGCTGCTGTTTTCGGGATCTTGTTCTCACGCGGCAACGCAGAGGTTTTTAAGTGCTGTATCGTCTGTATCGTGGGATTCCATTGCAGCTCACGAAGCGGCTAAAAAGATGAGCCACATGGATGCTCCAGGGTTGCTGGACTCCGAGGATATCATGGTATGAATTAATTAAAACAATCCATGTTGGGGAGTAATTAAGGATTTCTTATTAGCCCAGGTTCGAAAACCGATCTCACCTAATACTCTCTCTCTCCGTTGCTCTCCTTTTTTGAAGGAAGGATGCTGAGGTAGCATGTCAGTGAACCACAAGGACCACCCGAGAGGCTTCCAAGCCAACTTTACATTCCTTAGGTGTGTGCCTTGAGATAGACTTCATGTGCGAGGCCAGGTGAGTCACTGGCCCCACTATCGCCAGGCACCCTCTGTCTATAGCCTCAGTTAGCCAGCTGGTTTTTCTTTCCTTTTTCCTTCCTCTTCCGCGCAGTCAATACAGTCATTTCCATACTTCATATTTCTTCCAACTGAAGTATGCTGGGACTAAGGGCAAGGACTTATATCTTAGGGGAAAGAAGACGTGCACATAGAATTCTCATTCTGGCCCAGAAAAATAAATCGCAAGAGCAACCATGCGCAAGGTGATCTTACAATTGTCTGCCATCCTCGGGTAAAGACGTAGACAATCATGCTCAAGATTGAGAGCCTGACATGTATGTACTCTTGGTACTAACGCTTGGCCAAGAAGGGCCATGAAAATTGGCATCAACAGAGTGCAATCCAGAAGCCATCAATGCGTGTAAGGGAGAGGAGAGAGAGAGAGAGAGAGAGAGAGAGAGAGAGAGAGAGAGAGAGAGAGATGGTGCCGCGGCGGGGGGGGTTTACTTGAGCTCCTGTACCTACCGACTCTATTTTGATCACCGCAACACAGAATTGCTAGCTACTATTATACAGTAGAAGCTCATCAATGAATTGCTACGAAATACATGTACTCCAACCTTGAACAAATGCCCAAATGCTCGCTCGCCCACAAGCTACCCATCTACTCAAGCCGCCTCTCTCACCTCTTCTCCGACTTCGGGAATCCACGCGACCCGCCTGCCCGCGAACAACTCCAACCTCGGCCTAGTCTCAGAGAGATCGACCCCCTCGCTGTCCGCGAACAGGCCAAACTGCAGACACCTGACATCCTCATCCGCCGCCTCGATGATGCACACGGGAGACCCGCACTCGCCACACATGGTCCGCTGCATGGGCTTCCCGCTGCCCGTGTTCCTGTCTACATAGACCTTGTGCACCCCGACGGCGGCGGCGGCAGGGCTGGTGGTGTTGTCCTCCGTCGTGGCCTCGTTTGGGGCAGGGGAGAACTGCACATGCTGCTTGGGCACGAGGAAGGCGTAGGAGGCGACGCCGCCGCTTCGCTGTTTGCAGCTGTTGCAGTGGCATGTGAGGGTTGGGAAGGATGAGAGGGGTTTGCCCGTTACGGTGACCTGGTTGTTATTGCTCAAATTTTCATTAGCATCTCGGTGGAGTGAAAGAATGATCTCGTCGTCGGATTTGTTGTCAGTAGGGTAAGATTATTATCACTCACTTTCACTCTGCCGCACAGGCACTGGCCGGTCGTCGTCGTCGTCGTTGTTGATGTCATGATTGAGAGCTTGATTGCTGTTCTTTGGGCTGGGTCCTCTGACTGATCGATAAAAACACTCGGCCTTGTAACCTCAGCTCAGAAGGTCAACTATTGTCGTAGAGAGTGACAATATATAGACCGTTCGTTATAGGGTTTTGGGACATAACAATAACGTCATTCATGTCACGCAAAAAGCCGGCTACGGCACAAGGTTGGTCCCGCTCCGGGTAATAATAGTAGATCGTAGTCCGCAGTAATCTGCGTTGACAGTCTCTTGTACCATGACTGGAAGTTGGCTAGGAACCTTCTATCTCAACCTTAAACAAGGGTTGTTTTTTGGTTGATGAGATCAATTTGCCTTATGAAAAAATAAGACAAAAATAAGACAAAAATAAGACAAAAATAAGAAAGAAATGGTATCGCCCGAGTCCCAAAAGTTTCATGAAAAGGAAAAGAGATAATATACAGACAAGCAAAACAAAGCCGGAATCTGCTCCGCGACAGGCCTTTGAGTTGTTGCAATACCTGCCAATTTTTTGACGAACACGTCCCTGGACATAACCAACCGAAACAAAAACGCCCTCAAATTTGGCAACAAGGGAAAGAAAAGGGCAGCCGGGCCACTTTCACGTTTCTGGCCCAGTCGGCGGAGGACGAAGGGTTCAACTAAGTCTCATATATATATATATATATATGTAGGACCCTGCCCTGGAATATTTGGGAATTCTTGGGAGACGACGATATCTTGAACCAAACACACAATGACCACATTTCTTTGGTTTTTTTTCTTCTTCTCTTTTCTTTTCATTCTTCCCTGTCTCTCCCTCCTCACAGCGGCCAGCTTTCCTTCCTGAGCGGCTTCGTATGTGTTGCTTGGATGCGAAGGTCGACCTCGGATGGAGACCAGTACGCGTCGGTATGATGACCGATGTGATGATGATAATACCCTCCTCCCGGCGTCGCCATGGACGCGGGCTGTTGCATTTCCTCGGGAATTTCGGTCAGCTCGAACACCCCGGGGCTCTTATGATTCTCCTCATCCCGAGACATGGAGATGAAGCCCTTTTTCTCCACCAGGGTGCTGCCACGCCAGTCGTTAGAGCCTTTCGACGTGGGCTCTGTGGCGTCCAGTCTTCGCGATGTCAGTGATGTGTGGAGGTCCTTGACGAAGGGGCGGAGGACCGGGATGCACTGGACGATGATGGTGCCGGCTACTTCGCCAGAGTACCAGATCTCGGACATGGCATCTCGCCCTGTTTTAGGGGTTAGCATTATAGTAATCTTGTGTTTGTCTCTTTGTGTCTGACTATGCACGGGAAGAACAACAACGGTGATGACTTACACATATACCATGTGTCGTGAACATGCATGAGGGGAGTATCCTTCCACCAAGTCCTGACGGCCGTGATGATAGCGACACTGTTTTCCCCACGTATTAGCTTTGCTTAGGACACCTTTGTGCAAAAAAAGAAAGAAAAAAAAAGAAAAAGAGAGAGAGAGAGAGAGAGAGAGAGGGAAAAAAAGGGGCCGGGGTGGGAGAGAGCGCGCTCACATAATACCAAGACTCAGGGTCAGACAGAGGGCAATTTTTTCCGCGCGTTGGAGTTTCAGACGCCATGTGATGAACCAGGGAAACATGGCAAAGACAAAATCCATCAGGATGTTGTAGACTGAAAGACACACACGCACACATTTGTTAGCGACCGGTAGACCCAAAGATAGCATCTCTCCTTTTTTTCTTCTTTTTCATTCTCGGGGGTGGGGAGGGCTTACTGTTTCCAATCTCTTTCCACTGGTCGGAGAAATCTTCATTCAGACACCAGCCCTGCAGCCTATACCACTGCTGGTAGTCGTCGTCGCCGCACAGCTTGGCCCACTGGAAGATACACTTGCTGAAGGCGATGCTGTCCATGCTGACGATGCAGAACCACAGGATACCCGCCTGCCATTTCTTCTCCACCATGCGCAGCAGGGTGACGCCGAAGGCCGACTTGCTCACCGCCTGGCCGATGACGGTGCCGATCGACGAGGTGTTGATGAGGATGTGCATGCGGTCGTCCCAGCTGCCCAGGCTGTAGCCGGTTGCATATTCAACGGTGATGATAATATCGGTGGTCATGAGAAATAACTAAATGAAAAGAAGATGAGTGTTGGGATTGGTCATTGGTGTTGAAATATAAGTAAGCGAGCATGCAAGATAAAAGGGCTTGAAAATATTTCTGTCTTTAATATATATATATATATATATATAGTTATAGGTATAGATATAGAGAAAAGAAATACTCACATATGCGGATATGAGAATATAATCATCATACCACAGCCCATGACGCCGGGTGAGCTTGCACCAGAGCCTCAGGCCGAGGAAGACAGTGGCCCCAGCAAATAGACTCCATAAACCGGCGTAGATCTGCCTGGACGGGTTGTAGTAAACAACATCATCGTCGTCACGCGGGGAGATCATAATCGACTCCATCGATAATGTTTTCCCCCAAGCTACATTCTGGCCGGTTAAAAGTCGTGTGGCGCTGGCGGGGCGGAGTTGTAGGAGGAGGGAAAGGGAGAAATGAGGAAGAGAGGGAGAAGGAGAATTGTGGTGTGTGCGCGCGTGCCGTGCGTACAATCGTAAGGATTTAGTATAGGCGGTGGGGAAAAAAGGAAGAAAAAAAAGATAGATCAGAAAAAGGAAAGAAAAAAGGTGGCAAGATAGGAGAATTGAAAGTTTAAAGGAAGACAAGCAACACCCACGACTTCTCTCTCTCTCGGTGGTCTGGCCAGCGGGACGACGGACGAACAAGGACGATGTGGCTTGGGCATGGGGAGGAGGAGGAGGAGGAGGAGGAGGAGGAATAATATTATGGAGCTGCTGCGGCACCAGGCCTAGTCCTGGGCGGGCGGGCGCGCGGAGCAGGATAGCCGAGTACGCACAAGAAAACTATAACACAGTACTACGTAAGGCAAGAAGAAGGACAAAAAAAATACTACGTAAAGAAGGCCTGCAACTTGTGTTTTAGTTGGACTTGCTCGAACGGGGCAGTGCCCCGTCAATGAGACCCCGGAGCCCTGTCTGGATATTGGCACGCGGGAGCCCGCAGCGGGCGGTAGCATGGGGTGGTGACCCAGTAGGGAAGAGGAGGAGGAAAGAGGAAGAGGGAGAAGGGGGGAGAAGGAAGAGGGTGGTTGGTTGAAGGCACCATAGTAAGCACATGCACAGTAACAGAAGCAACCAAGAAAGAAAAAGAAAAAAGTGGTCTCGAGTTGCAATGAATAAATGAATAAATGTTACATAGTGCGTATGTCAAAGAAGTACAGCCCTGCCCTTTTTCCGAACCCACGTGTGATACTTGAGCCATTCTCATACTGTTTCACTACTGTCGTGGTTGAGATCCATTCTTCTTTCTCTCACTCTTTTATTTTTGGGACCGCCGAGCGGGACGAGGGGTTCTGGAAGCCTGCCAACCGAAGATCTAAAGTATCCAACGGCGTATCCAATTCATAGGCACAGACCTGTGTGGCGCCCAACAATTATACTAGTATGGTACACTAGTAATAGCTGATAATGTACGGCTGACAAGCCCTGGATGAGCATGTGTGTGTGTGCTGCAGAGGCGAAGGGAAAACAAGACCGACTCAGCGGATCCGAACGGAGAGGCGTACTTCGGTCACCTTGCAGGTTGCGGGCTATGGCGGGCTACATGAAACATCCGATGCTGTGGGGTTGTGGATACCAGGAGCAAATGGAAGAGTGGGTATGCGCAAGCTGGGGGGGGAGGGGTTGATTAATATGTAAGTAATCACGCGAGCGCCCACAGCCCTTGACACATTTTCAAGGTACTCGTGGTACTTACTCTACAGTATGGAGAGAAGAGAGGGAACAGAAAAACAACAGATGATCCTCCCTATGAAGGGGGGGGGGGTTATAGGGGATGATGACGAGGCATGGACTGTGCTCTATGGTTTACACGAAAGAAAAGGAAAAAGGAGTGACACTTCATGATAGACAGAATGGCCCAGAACACCAACGCCCGTTCTGAAATTCCCACAGAGGTCCAGCCTGCGGGACTTTTGGAAATGAGGGTGTCCTTCCCCAACGAGTCTTGACTGACCGGTCTCGTGAGACGAGGATAGGATGAACCAAGCAAGCAGAGCATGTTCGTCATACTCTCTCTTACCACCATCAATATCCTCTTATTCTGGGCAGGCGGTATTGAGAAGAGAAAGAAAAAAAAAACAAAAACAATATATTGATTAAATCCGAGGCACAAAGCTAGTGACATCGAAAGAAGCAAAATGTCCACCCTTGCCTCCGTGATCGTCATTCAATCCAACCCACTCTTCAACATGTGCCCCATAAGGTGATCGGAAGATTGAGTTCGTGCATCAACGATCAACGATTAGCACGCGCTTTCTTTCTTTCTTTCTTTTCTTTTGCTTGCACACCTCATAGTGCTACTGCACGAACGTGCCGCTTGTTGTGGGGCCGTGCAACCTATATAGTCTCTACTAGCAAGAGCAAGTCAAGGTGGTGCGGAAGAAAACAAAAAAGGAAGTAAAAAAGGACAAGATTATTTTGGTTTCCCACCAATGCCAGTGCCGCTTGAGGGGGGACAAGCCGCGGGGCTTGTGACCTGTCGTAGAATTAGTTGACTGAGGTCGAGGGAGGGGAGCCACTATGGGGAGAAGAAGAAGAAAAGCCACGATTTGCTCTCCTCCACGTGGTGGATAATTAAACAACGCACCTGTTTATGCTCCTAGTTTCGGCAATTTTTATTTTATTTTTAATCTTCCCTTTATGTTTTCTTCTCTCTGGCAAGTTTTAAGTTTTTCCTCTCTCTGGGTGGGTGTGTGTGCTTGCATGTGTGGCTGTCAGGTTTCCCGCAGCGGATTATGCCGACGCCCACAACATTACCCCTGCAAAGATGAACCCTTCAGCGGTCATGGGAGGAGGACGAGCAAGGAGGGGGGATGGCAGTTAATTTAATACCCGTCCAAGGAAAATTCGGGACACAGGCTCCCACACTCACTCACTTCCACACCCACCTGTTCATCCAATCCACGTGAGACACACGCACACTGATAAATTTTCCCCGGATCGTCGTCCAGCAGAACGACACCGGATGCAAGCCCACACATATCACATATTATGGCACGACGGGTAGTTGGCAAGCCATAGCACAACAGCAAGAAATATAAGCGAGGCAAGCCGCCCCCTCCCCCCTCCCCTCGGCAAATGTGAAAGTATGCAGCTCAGCGGGGTTTCATATGACACGCCCCGCCGCCTGCAGGTGCCTGCGGCAAGGCGGCACACCACTTGTCGCCACCGATGTGACAGTAACGGCGCAACAGCCTGCAGTGAGTGGTGGGAATGAGGACTTTCTGATGACGAGTCTGTAGGTTTTTCTACACTCTGATAGGCAGGCATGACTACTTTCATTGAAGTGAATGGGGCGGACTCCGGTGGGGGGGGGGGGTGGAGGTTGGACAGTCTTAAGTCGGAGCAGAGCGATATTCTTCCCCCCCTTTCTCTCCCTCAGAAGGCCACCAGCCACAGAAAGCGGATCTCTCTTCTGAAAGGCTAGCAAAGGTATCCTTCCCCCGAGATCTAACATGGTCGAGAATGACAGGTGCCATCGACGGAGGGGTCGCACCCGGTCTCAGGGCGTCTTTCTCAGTAGGCGATCCTCTGTTTTTCTTGTTCAAAAAAGTAAAAAATAAAAAATTTCTTGTTCTGCCTCCTCATCCTCCTTCTTGATCTGTATCATGAGAACCCCGGCTTGGTGGATACAATGTAGCAAAGCAGTAAGAGTAACAAAATACGCAACAAAAGTGTCTCGGAACCCTCCGCCCTCTCCTTTATTTTATCAGATAAGGCAGTCGTAGTGCGCCTGCATGTGTGTGTTCGGATCAGCTGCGCCCATCCCCATGCCCCTTGCCTCCCTTCTCCTTGGCGTAGGAATAACTTTGAGGAGTGAATAAAAAAGCCAATTAACCAATACCCTTGAAATGACGACACCCCCCGTTTCACAGGCGAGACAATAGACAGCCCTGCAAGAAGAAAGAATTGTGGGTATTTCTTCTCCTTCCAACCCTGGCAAGAAACAATCAATGCCTCGGGATGATCTGATCATCATATCGATCAAGTATATTGAATCCGCTGTAGAATGCGTGCGACAGTCTCCGATGCGTAATAATTATTTCGGGGAAAAGGCCCCCCCCCTTCTCCCTCTCCCCTCCCTCATCGTGCTCCCCTCCTGCCACCAAAGCATGATTGCCAGCCGCTCAGAGCGCCACATGTACTGTTATTACTGTTTCCTAAAGAGTGGCAGAGTGTTGTTGGCCAGCCTGGTGAGGGATGATTGGGCAACGATGTGACTGCTTTTGTGGTACCGTCAACACGAAGGCGAGGATCAAGGGCATATTTGCAAAGCCAGGTTCATAACATCAAGTGATAGCATCATAGTCCACCTCGGTTGAGAAGAAACAAAAACTGTGGTATTGGGTATCTATAATGACCAACATGCACTCAGGTCTACTACCCATATCGTCATGAAATCCCGGCTGGCAATTCCCCCATCCATGCAAAAAAAGCCAGACAGAGAAGAGACCAAGGATCGCGATTCCTAAACCATGTTGGTTCCCGTGTTATTATGAAAAACTCCGAGCTGCCGAGCTGATCCTGTATGAAGCAGGAAGAAAAAAGAAAGAAAGAAAATCAAAGAAGGGCGGCAAAGTGCAACACCCGGGGGGTATTTGACTTGACCCTTTTCACACGCACTCTCTCCCTTTTTGTGATTGGATGGATTTATGCTGTCATTTTCTCGCTACCGCATCATCAACGAGGAGAAGAACCTTCCTACTGGACCTCCGAGTCGATGCGTCCGAGCCCGTGCAGCCGCTGCTCGAGGTCGTGGTGGTGCACATGTTGGTGCCCGTGAGCTCCTGGGGTGTGCGGCTCTGAGCCGTGTCCCCTGGACTCCTCGAAGCTGTGTGCGCGGCTGTGCGCCCGGCTTGCGTTGCGGCTTGCGTTGCGCGAGGCGATGTCCTTGCTGATCTGGTACGAGCTGGTCCTCGAGCCGGGTCCGAGTCTCGGGCGGGCGGCATAAACTGGAGCCGTCTCTGCGATCTCCTCCGTCTCCTTCTCGGTGGGGCCGGCGGCACCGCCCGCCGCGGCAGTAGATGGCCGGCGGTGGTGGTGCTCCGCAGCCTCCTTGGCAAGCGTCTGAGCAAAGGCCGAATTCTTGCGCAGCGTGGGTCCGAACCAGTAGATGACATAGACGGCGCCGACGAGGCAGAAGGAGATGGCGAAGAGGATGAAGGATGCATTCTGCAGGGGCTTGTTCTGGGGGCCCGGGATGTTGGTGTAGAAAGGCGTGGCAGCGTTGGTGAGGACACCAGCGAGGAAGTCACGCGAGAAGCCGTTGCCACCCGTGGCGGAGGCCGAGAAGGGCCCGTATGCGCAGACCATGTAGTCGATGGTGGCCATGTAGATGGCGTAGTTGGCAATGCCGATGATGCCAGAAGCAAACATGGAGCCGACCCAGTGGACCGGGGGACCGTTGCACGTCAGGGCGAAGATGAGCAGGCCGATGGGCAGGCAGGGCGCCGTGAAGAGCAGCCACCACAGCCTGCTCTCATACTGGGCGTGCTCGTCGCCGGGCTTGGACTCCCGCTGGCGTATGTTGCGCCTGATGGCCGGGATGAAACTGGCGTGGGCGATGAGATATCCAATGCCGATGGGGATGAAGGCGAGGCCCAGCTGCCAGGCGTTGAAGTTCCACTGCGTGTACACCAGGCTGAAGGACTGGATCTGCATGAAGATGAGAGCGTCGGAGAAACCGGACAGCAGGGACAGCGTCAGGACGATGGGCTCCGTCACAAACATCTTGAACGGGCGGTACCAGGTCTGGCAGATCTCCTTGAAGTCCATGCGCTTGAGGACGGGGTTGATCTCGTTGGGGCCGTAGATGCCCTCCTCGCCAGCCTTTCTGCGCTTCTTGGCGATCCTGTCGAGGCAGACCGTGGTGCGGGTCTCGGGGACGGTGAAGAGGTGCAGCAGCTGGACGAAACCGCCAAAGATGAGCTGGATCCAGATGCACCAGCGCCAGGGCAAAAAGTACTCGACGAAGCCTCCAACGATGGGGCCGAGGATGGACCCGCCCACCGAGGATAGGACAATGTATGCAACGGCATATTGCTGGTGGTCGGCATCAAACATGTCGGCAATCATGCCCAGGGTGACGCTGCCGCCGGCCGAGGAGAGACCACCCAGGCAACGTCCGACGAGGAGCGAGGCGAAGTTGGGGGCCAGGGCGACGAGGATACACCAGACGTTGACGAGGAAGAGAGAGGCCTGCATGATGGGCCTGCGGCCGAACTCCTCGGACCAGGGCGCCCAGAGCTCACACCCAAAGGCGTACAGGATCAGGAACAGCGTGGCACCCAGCCGGGCCATCTGGGCCGAGACGCCAAACTGGGCCTCGATGCCGCCGAGACCGTTCGAGTACAGCGACGTGTTGAAGTTCATGGACGTCTGCACCAGGAAGATGACGGTGAGGACCCACCACTTCTTCCAGCTGGGCCAGGCAAAGGGCAGATCGTCCTCAGCCATCTCGGCAGTGAGCTCACGCTTGCCGTCTGGAGCGCCGTTCTTGTCGTCCTGAGCCACATGGTCGGATTCAGACGGTGGAGATGCTCCACCTCCCGAAGGAAGGGGGTCTTTGGCGGGGGACATCTTGGAGACGAGCAGACCAAACAAATAAGAAGTTGGGTTTGGCCGTCAGCGGTGAGATGATGGGGATGGGATGCTGTTGGAAGATGGAAGATGGACGATGGACGACCTGGTGACTGCTGCTGCTGTTGCTGCTGCTGTTGATGAAGAAGAAGAAGAAGAAGAAAGGAGGCTATCCAAAAAGGAGAGAGGATGGATGACAGAGAGAGGAGTAGCAGTACACGAGGCCCCGTCCGTGTAAGAGCAGAAGAGCAGAGACAAGAAGAGGGTGGTGTAGAAGTAATAGAAGATAATAACAAGGAAGGAGAGAAAGAAAAGAGGGACGTCACTGTGTATAAGTACTTGCTCGTGGAAGGAGCTAACAACCCATCGAGGTTGCGCCGGCCCAAAAAGATCAGTCGATCATCCAGTACTTGGTTGGCACGGTAAGAGCCCGGGGGGGGGGAGGGTTGGGTGGTAAGTACCAGTGAATCGTGCTCCCCACAGGCTCTCCAGCTTTTTTCTTTCTTTCTTTTTTTGTCAACGGATCCAATGCCCATGGGGTTGACCAGGAACCAAAGGTCTAGCCATAGCCTCTGGGCCCCTGCCGGCTCCTCGAGGAGGGCCATCTTGGGGGGCCGTTCCCACCCGGTTACGAGACGGATTGGGAAAAAGACCAGCAGATTTTGTGGGTTTCCTTGAAGAACAGAGAAACACCACAAAAAGACTGGAGACAACAGTGGAGGATGGTGGATTACGAATAAGAGACCCACGACACACACACCCAGACGAGGGGGGCAGCACAGGCAGGAACGCTGAATGCAGTTTCCCTTTTCCTGGGGAACAGAAGCATGCGGGCAAGCAAGGAGAAGTCGGTGAGTTAAAGAACGACGCTTCATTCCTAGCCCACAGGCCAGGCCGGGTCGATGATGAGTCGTCCAAGCAACCAAAGCTTAAACAGTAAAGGCGAGTAGTACGAAAAGAGGTTGTTTGCTTCTGATGGGGACAAGAAGCAAGAGCCGCCTCCTTCTCCTCCTCCTCTCCTTCCAAAGTGACATGCCGTGGTAGGGAGAAAAAAGGTCTAACCGGCAATTCAGAACATATATGAATGGTATCCAGGGTAACAATTCAAGGTGAAGGGCCTACCTGAGGAATGTTAAGGCGCTAATCGGGCCGTGCTATGGACTCTAAGGTCCACCATGACGCAATGATGCGACTTTGAGGATGAGCGAAAAGATGAGATAAAGAAGAAAAAAAAGCAAGCCTGTGCGGGCGGGTTGTTTAGGCAGTCAGACAGTCAGTGAGTGAGTGAGCGAAGTGAGTGAGTGAGTAATTATTTTGGTACGCAGTACAAAGTACATGTATATACGAAAACCAGGTCGTCCAAGGCTTGGGGGGGGAGAAAACTACCCTCTTGTTTTTCCTTTCTTTCTTTTTTTTGCCTTGTTGGTCTTAGCAAGCCGGAAATAAAAAGATTCAGAGAACGTGCAGGAGGAAATGGCAAAGGTCCCTGACATGAATCGTCTTGTGACGTCAGTCCGACGAAGCCGTGAATCATGCGTAGAACTTGATATTACTTGGATGCACATAAGCACGAGATTATCGTAGTACAAGTAGTAAGTAAGCGGCAGGAGCAGCAGATATAACGCCATGGCTGAAGATGCTCTCTCTCTGTGTACATGGGACATGATCCATGCCATCATCAAGTCGCCTCCGAGGGCGTTTAATTGCCTCGTGTTGCTTTCCATAATAGTTGAGGACTTGCATCGTGCTTTGAGACAAGAATCGGGATGGTGGATGATCAGCCACGGCACACCACCATCAACCTGTTGAGCCTCAACTTCGGCTTCCCTTTCCTGGGTAACCAAGCCTTTGAGCCAAGGAGCCCAGAGACGGCGGCGTGGACGGGTGGGTGCACCCGTCTCGGCAGGATTTGGTCTTTGCGCTGCGGCGGCTGACTGGGATCCTTTGGAGGGAATCTGTCTTGAAGGAGGTCTTGGCTATCATCATTTTGTTCCTTGTTCCTGGGTCCTGGCTCGGGGGGGGGGGGGGGGGGGTTTTCTTTCCCTTTTTTTTTTCAAGTCCTGCATGAAATGTTCAGATGCGAGTTTTGCCAAGTAGTAATCAGT
>JACWRQ010000005.1:165413-183764 GCA_014849955.1 Cryphonectria carpinicola | reverse complement strand
TGGGGTTGGTTGTGTGTTGGGGTTGTCTTGTTGGGGGTTTTTTTTTTTTTTTTTTTTTTTTTGTTTTGTGGGGGGGGGGGGGGGGGGGGGGGGGGGGGGGGCGTTTGTCTTTCCCTTTTCTTTCCCCTGTTCCCCTTGTCTAGTGACGTACGCACTTATTCTGAGCATTGCCAGACGGCTGCATGCCATCCCCCGAATGCTACTGAGGTTATACATACAGCGCCTGCCTTTTCACATATCTTTCTTTCTCATTTCTTCCTTTTCCTCCCACAAAAGACTGGAGAACACGATCGTGATTGGACAACACGACCGTGATTGGAGACTTGCCCCCCCCCACCCTTTCTTCTCCTCAAGTTGGGGCAGACGAAGTCGCAAGTGTTCCACCTCTCTGGCTAACTGAAGCCCACTTATTTACACGGAGAAATTGTTAGCACATTAAAATCATGCCACTCCTCGTCTCACCGGTGCATTTGACCCATGGGGATTATACTGGGTACGGTGGGGGAATCCTGTTGAAGGAAGACCTTCGCTCTCCACAGAGTTGAAATAGGTGGGACTGGCCCATTCCGCCTCCCCTCCCCTTCCCCTTTACCATCAACAGACTGGTGCAGGCATGGCAGGCGAGTATTGCAGACAGACATCTCGCAGATGTTCTGGCTCTTCTATAATCCTCGTCTTTTGGTCCCTATCGGAGAAGGGAATGTGTGTGTGTGGGGGGGGGGGGGAGAAGAGAGAGAGAGAGAGAGAGAAAGAAAGAAAGGAAAATGAAGCAGCACAGTAACACTTTAGTACATCCTAGGTACAGCGATCAAGACCTCAAAGTCCCACAGACCGGACCGACTTGCGGGGTCTTTTTGCCTTGGATGTACCCACAAATGAATGCCCACACTCACTCATCATGACATCCGTCGCCTTCGAGCCGGTCGCTCGGCGAGTTAATCCCGCGCCGGCTTGCGAAGGATGAGCTCTATGGAGTGACGGGAGCCGACAGTACTTCCCTCCTTGCCTCCCTCGGCCTTCTTTCTCTCTTTCTCTGCCCTTGGACTGATGATTATTCAGCAGGAAAAATGACGTGGAGGACACAACCTCGGCAGAAGATGGCGCGTTGCCCAAGTACTCTAGTCTGTGGACAGACAGGGTTCTCCAGATTTTCCCCATGATCCTCTCCAAATTGCATTGCATTGCATTCGGCCTGGTCTTTGCATCTCCAACCTTATACCCCAACTCATATTTCGTAGAGGTAACTTTTTTTTTTATAGAATCAATATGAATTGTTCTTTTATATTTATACATCGGTACTGATCTTGCTCCATTTTCGTCAAATTCTGCGGAGACAGGGTCTCAAGATACACCGAACCATCGTGAATGGAGTCAAGTCGCGTGCAGGATGGGGAGGATACACTTCAGGGCCTGCTTTCTCTCTCTCAATAATAACCTGGTGTGAGAGGACTTTTCGGGTCATGCTAACCACGACATCGTGGGAGTCCAGTATGAGGTGACTAGCTCCTCTCAGATATATCGCAGGCAAGCACGCACCCGCAAAGATCTGGCCGCTATAAGTTTGGTTTGGTTTGGTTTGGTTTGGGGGGGGGTTTATACGTACAGCCAGTCCTGAGAGACTGACCATCGTCTTCTTTTCCCCGACAGTAAGAGCCGACCCCCCCTTATCTCTGGTTCCCAGCTCGGGTTGAAGATATGGCGAATATCGCAGCTCCCTCATCCAGAGCTGTGTGGAGAAGAAGCTTGGCAATAGCTGTATCCCCCACACTGGGAAAATCCAAAAAAAAGAGAGGGGAGGGGGGTGGTTCGTAGATCACTAAGTACTTACATAGTAGTATATAGTCATACAAGGCGCCACCAGAAGTTCAATACCGATGCGCTGTTTAGTAGTGACAAAACAGAGAGAGAGGTTGGATCCCTAGTCCCCCGCCATCGCTGCAGCCATGTTTTCACAAGTCTTCTTAGTTCCTCTCCTCCTGGCAGGTCGGATCACCGCAGCGACTTCTCCTTACGATGAATACATACTGGCACCCGAGTCACGGACCATCCTCCCGGCCTCGATCCATCGAGTCAACGGCACCGTGTCGAATGCACAGTCCCTAGTCGCCAGCACGAACGGGAGTGCAGTTCTCAAGGGCAACTCGTCCATCACCTTCGACTACAAAAAGAACATAGGAGGCGTGGTCAGCGTCACGGTCGGGTCGGTGTCCTCGAGTGATGCCATCATTGGCTTGACCTTTACAGAGTCTAGCCTGTGGATCAACGGGGCCGCTTCGGATGCCACCGCAGATGCTGGGCTGGACACGCCCCTCTGGCTTGATGTGGGCGCTGGGCCGGGAACGTACACTGTCGCTCGAGAGTTCGATCGGGGCGCCTTTCGATACCTGAGTATCGTCAGTAACTCCAGCGCAGCGATCGAGGTGGAGAGCGTTGCTGTCCATTTCACTGCCGCCCCGACGCAGGACTTGCGTTCCTATGCCGGCTACTTTCACAGTAATGACGAATTGTTAAATCGTATCTGGTATGCCGGTGAGTTTCCCTGGATATGAATCACGCTGTTCCAACGTTTGCGACTTTTATCATTTATTATTATTAGCTGACTAACTGGCTCTTCTTTCTTCTTCCTTCCTTCAAAGGAGCATATACGACGCAGCTGTGTTCCATCGATCCTGAGCATGGTGACTCGTTGGTATGGGCTTACATCATCAACAGCAGCGAGGTCATCGAGCTGCCC
Source organism: Cryphonectria carpinicola (assembly GCA_014849955.1). NCBI lineage: Eukaryota > Fungi > Ascomycota > Sordariomycetes > Diaporthales > Cryphonectriaceae > Cryphonectria > Cryphonectria carpinicola. Next base: position 181,030 of record JACWRQ010000005.1, on the reverse strand, counting down.
GAGACTGTCCCCTGGTATAACAACTATACCATCACAAATGGGAGCACTGCCCTCGTCGATGGGGCCAAGAGAGACCGTCTCGTCTGTAAGATGATCGCCTCCCCCTGGTTCAGTACTCAAGGCACAGAGCCTGAGCGGCTAACAATTCATGGAAATGGCGAACAGGGCCTGGCGACATCGTGGTGACTGCCCCAAGTATACTCGTCAGCACCAACGACTTGGACGCTCTTCAAAACAGTCTGGACTCCCTCGTCTTACTGCAGAACGCCTCAGGAGCCATGCCATACGCTGGGTCTCCGTTCTGGCAGGATATGGGGGAGGTCTACAGCTTTACGTACCACCTCCACGGCTTGCTCGATATTGCTCTGCTTTATGAGTACACCAACGACCTGGCGTACCTTCAAGGTGTCTGGAAGAACTTTGCTCTGGGATTGGAGTTCTCTATTAGCTATATTGATGATACCGGCCTTATGAATGTGACCACAAGCGCAGACTGGCTAAGAGTCGGCATGGGCGGCTATGTAAGTGAAATACCATGAGTATTAATCAGTCTCTATTTCTTTCCTTCTCCCTCTTACAGCCTCTAATTAAGTACCATTCATCATTTACTAAATCGAGCACAGAATATTGAAGCCAACGCCATCCTCTACCACACCCTCAACAAAGGCATCCAACTAGCCAACATACTCAACGCGACATCCTACGCAACAAGCTGGGCCACCACCGCCGCCAAGCTCAAAACCGGCGCCAACACCCTCCTCTGGGATAACGCCACCTCCCTGTACCGCGACAACGAGACCACCACCCTCTTCCCCCAGGACGGCAACTCCTGGGCAGTCCTCGCCAACCTCACCCAGTCCGCCGCCCAGAGCACAGCCGTCACAGCCGCCCTGCGCGCCCGCTGGGGCCCATACGGCGCCCCCGCCCCCGAGGCAGGCAGCACACCGGCCACCGTGTCCCCCTTCGTCGGCTACTTTGAGCTGCTGGCCCACCACGCCGCAGGGAATGCCTCCGCCGCCCTGGAGCTTACGCGCCTGCAGTGGGGGTTCATGCTCGACGACCCGCGCATGACTAACAGCACATTCATCGAGGGGTACGCATCCGACGGCAACCTGCACTACGCGGCCTACACTAACGACGCACGTGTGTCGCATGCGCACGGCTGGTCGACGGGCCCTACGTCTGTGCTGAGTATGTACACGGCGGGGCTGCGGCTGGCGGCGGCGGGCGGGACCGAGTGGATTGTTGCGCCGAGATTGGGCGGGCTGGTGAGTGTGGAGGCTGGGTATGTGGCACAGGCGGGGAGGCTGGCGGTGCAGGCTGAGGCGGATGCTGAGACCGAGGTGGTTACAGCTTTGTGGTTCTCGACGCCCGAGGGGACGGTGGGAACGGTGTCCTTGCCCGGGGTTACGGGAAGTCTGAAGGATACTGAGGGTAACACTGTGGCTCTTGTGGATGGGGAGGCATCGGAGGTTCCGGGAGGGAATTGGACTTTGGTCGTGGCTTAGGTGATTTTTTTGGTCATGCCTGTAAATCTACAACATTTTTTTTTGTTTGAAATATCATGTTTGTTGATCTTGGCTTATTAATTAATTATGACTTCATACCGTACAACATTGCCCAAGTGTCCTTTGGATAGTTTACTGGAATACCCGGCTGAAGTTATTAACCGGCCTATCCGCAGCATGCACATCGTCAGCATTTAGAAAGCTCATCAGTCTGAATGAAGCCTGTCTCCCGAAGCATCCAAGGAGTAGTAAAATAATAATCATTGTGCTACCTCCCCTCTAACCGTTCCACAATGAAATCATCTTCTCACCGCATGTTCAGACCCCATGGCAACAGGTTAAAGTAATCAACTACACGCGGTCGTAATCTCGCAAACTCCTTCTAATTTATCCACACCGTTCTGTGGGGGGTTGGAAGGTAGCTGAGGATCGTATAGGAAACGCCGGACGAGTGCGTAAGTATGCAGTAATATAAGACACGGCCCAATATTTGATGACGGTGTAATTCTTGTACCAATGCTGACTCAGGGTCACATAGAAGTCCGTTACTTATGACGAGGCTCCGACTTGCGGTGTGTTCTGTCTTGCTTACTTAAAGATGGAGAGAATAGAGAAATACCATCGTTGGAATGCTTCAAGCTGATCCTACTGTAGATACGATTTGGTTTTTTCAGCCTCTTCATTAATTACCACAGACATCTAGGCAGCTTAGATTTCCTCTCATCAGACAAGACAAGACGCAGGCATGGGTTCGAACAGCGAGAATAACAACAAGCTCATTCTTTACACTAACCACACATGTACATGTATGTGATCATCTTTTTTTTCTATAAGGAAATAATCCGGTGAGGATAGATCATGGTGCTAACTACCACGCTTAGGGGCGAACCGAGCCAATGTTGCCCTCACAGAGCTGGGCGTTCCCTTTGAGGAGCGCATCATCAACGTGGACGGCCCTCGCCCAGCCGAGTTCCTCAAACTCAACCCCCGCGGCCTCGTGCCCGTGCTTATCTTCAACGACCAAGTCATCATAGAGTCCACCATCGTCTGTCAGTTCCTGGCCGACATCTACCCGTCCCATCTCTGTCCACCCCCGACCTCCACACAGGGCGCACTGCGCCGGGCCGCCATGTCCTTCTTCATCGACACCTACTGGACCAAGTTCCACACCGTGCTCTTCAGGCTGTTCGAGGCGCCCACAGAGAAGGATGAGGAAAACGTCATCAACGACGCCATCCGGGGTTTGGTCAGCGAGGTCGAGCCGCTGCTGGCGGATGCCGCGCCTTTCTGGGGAGGGAGTGACAAGTTGACGCTGGCCGAGGTGATTACGGGTCCGTTTGTCATCCGCGCCGTGACCTTGTCTAAGCATGGGGTCTATCCTGCGAGCTTGAACAGACGGGCGCAAGAGGAGGCGCCAGAGTTCTTCAAGTGGGCAACTGCAGTGTCCAGACACCCCAGCATTACCTCTATTTTTGATGAGGAAGTTATTGTTGCACGGTCTGTGGCCAAAAGGGCACGCATGAGGAAGGCTGCTGGGCTGGCTTGATCAATGATGTTGTAGGGGCAAATGTTTGAATATTCAAGTCTAGGTACAGACAAAAGTCAACGTAATTAATGAGAAGTCAATAGTCAGAACAGGAGAGAATGAATGACCCTTTGAGGGGAAAAGACAGTTTCACAACACCTCTTTTATTCTAACAATGATCAGTATAAAGATATTAGGGACACACGGCTTCAGAATCTTATGAGCATTCTAAATTGACCAAAATTAATCAATTGTTGTTGATGAGCTGAATTTAGTTGGTTCAAGGAATTGCGGATAAGCGTATATTTGCTATAAAAAAAGGGGGGGATTATCATGCTTGCGCAAGTCTAGCTCTAATCCAACCTTGGATCTCTTCAAGATTCACGGCATCCTTGCCTCCCCAGACAACATCTGCCATATTGTCGTCACTCCCAATCTCTGCCGTCGCAGTAACAATCACCTGGCCAGTCTCTATCAGAGGCTGTAGTCGGCTGTAAATATCGTTGACCGAGCCACCATACTCGACTGCAGCAAACTGAGCCAGAGGCAAACCCCTTTCCCTCCAGAAATGACCGGACATGAGACAGATCGGCATGGAGCCTGTGAAGCGTGCGTTGAGGTCGACCACCCACTGCTTCCCCTCCCTATCAGCCACGATGTCTACACCAGCCCAGCCCATGAAAGACTGCGGTAATCTCTGTGTGGTGTCCCGTACAGTGTCCCACACCAACTTCCCAAGTTCTTCCTGTCTGCTGTAGTCGATATGACCGCCAACCCACTTTCCATTCGTGGTGAGTGTCTGAACCGTGACGCCCATGATCAAAGGATTGTTTCGATCGTGACCAGTTCCCGGAGCCCCCACGACGAAATGAACACTCAGATCCAGAACGAGATCGATGTACTGTGATACTAGTATCTCAGTCGTACCCCGAGCTTTATAAGCAGCCATGGAAGCCATCATCTCTTCTCTCTGCGCCTCGGTCTTGATGATGAATGTGCCAAAGCCACAGCCAGCTCGGAAGAGCTTGACCACGAACGGGAGGGGTCGCGTCCGCAGGCTGCAAGATGGGTCGTCGAGGTGGACCGATCGCAGGTCCACGCTCTCCGACCTCGGCGTGCGGATGCCAGACGTGACGAGGAACTTTTTCGAGTTGATATCAAACATCTCTCTTGGGTCGAGAAGACAGTCGTGGTCATTCATCCAGCCCTGTGGTCGCCAGAAGAGCAGCTTCCTGCCCTCGCTGGCCTCCTTGAGCTTCTCAAAGGGACTTTTACCATCATCAAGATCTATGATCCTCGGCCGGTGCCGCTGATCAGGTGCCAGCTGCGACAGAGCCTTGTGCATGCCGGCCTCGGTGATGTTCGGGGCGAAAAAGATCACGTCCATGTTGCCTAGCCCGAAAGCCCTGCGCAGAGGCTTCAAGCCCAGGATTATCCTCCTCAGTCTCCCTCTCTCATGCTCGTCGTCAGAGTACGGGACGGGCTCCTCGTCTTCAGGGTAGACAATCTCGCGCGGGAAGGCCGGGTGCAGGTCCATGTAGCCAAAGACGCAGTACATGGTGACGATGAAGGGGCCATGTATGCCATTCTGGCGATAAATCTCGGCTAGTGTGGTGTCGAGACGGACGGTGCCCTTGGTGATGGGTCTATCTTTGGGCGGCGGTGTTGAATGATCCTGTTGCGCGGATCCTGTGAGCTGCAAAACGACAGCTTTATTGTCCAGCTCATGGCGGCTTGTTGGTTTAGGACTTCGGATGGTCATTGTGAATAGGGATGCTACTTTTGGATGTCACGAGACAAATTCTCACAAGCAAAAAGAATTGACAATAATCCTTTCTTATTGCATATAGAATCCTGTAGGGCTATAGGGCTGTAGGGCTGTAGGGCTGGGTGGCGTTATCAACCGTCTGTGTTATTACATCTTCTCGCCCCCAAGGCTTCTTGTGGCTCATCCTGACTGCATCATATATCACAGTAATCCATAAATGTAATTACTAACCATGTCAGCATCCAAGCGCGCGATCGGAAAGGAATAGTGATCCGAGATGACTCTGAGAGAGGGGGGGAGAAGATGGACACGATGCTCACCGCCGGAAAGCTGCGTATCTGTCAGCAAGGAATCCTTATGACTTAGCCAGCCCCTCTGAGCCCTCTTCCAACGTCAGTGTTCTGCCCTGAGGAAAATATCGCCCCCCATTTCTACTGAATGGGTTGAGAAGATCCGGCTCGCGGAGTATTGCCTATGTTCTTTGCTCCATGATTCAGTAGGTAAGTCGTTAGGATGCCCACCGCCCCGCAGTCCAATTTCTTGAAAGGCTCTGTCTCAGAACGATGCCAGAGGATTTCGGATTGTACAAGCTGAAGGAGGCGCTGTGGGTTCAAGAGCGAGCTAGCTGCGCCTTGATGACTGCTTGGGTTCAAGAGGAGAGAGAAGGAGAAGAGAAAAAGAAAAGGTCTTTTCTAATGTAGCAGTAGTGGGCCACACTAATGCTATAGCAAAGGTTAGTATCAAAGAGAAATACGAGGTTAGGAATGTTGTGAGATGGGCACGAACTCACTGCACATGTTGATGATCGAAACTTGGTACCGCTTGTCAAGTGGTCGATTTCCTTGATTTTGTAAAATAGATTGCGACTTATCATTACTTCATACGCTGTGCTGCGAGGTCATGGAGAAGCTGCACCAGAACGCTATCGAATTCCCGTATCCCTCAAAACCTGTTTAAATCGCCGGTCCCCTGTTCCGTCTCTTGACGCGACAGTGTCGGTGCAAACTCGTCCTGTCCATTGATCTCATCCTTAGGTTGCTCCTCCTCCACAAATGCATCCCTATTAGACCCACACACATCTGCATCCCTGAGATCCAGGTCCGGCAGATGTGACTCTCTTTGTCTTGATCCTCCCGTACCCTTGACGAATGCGGATGCCATGGGGTTGGAAACCTCAACGGCGGGCGTCGGCCCTGCGGATACCAGCGCCGTGTTGTCGATCACAGATTTTCCTCTGCTAAAAGCAGGTCTCCCCTCGGAGAAATCGGGACCAGGTTGGCCGGGCTGCGCTTCGTCGTAGTTCTGTGCCTGTCTGGCTGGTGGGAGAGTAGAAGCCACTATCCGACGCCCATCTTGGTGTCTTTGGGCTCTTTCGCGATGCACGTGCACCTCCTCTGGTTTCCTTGGGTTTGGTAGTTCGGTGCTGCGTTGTGCGTGTGGTTGGTCCCGTGCAAAGTCAAATTTCGGTCGATCTGCTGCTGCCACAGTGCCCCTTCGAGGTGCGTCTCCGGTGCCTCTCAAACCATATTCTAGGCCGCTGAATGCTTCTTGAGACATATCTTAGTCGTGATCGTGTGTGAGGAATTTGGGGAGTGGCTGGGTGCTGAAAATGGATGTGCAAAAGCCGTGTCGGTATCGATGGGCGGGCGTATAAAAGAAATTGAAGGTTGACTTCGTACTTGAGAAGACGAGAACAAATTATTACTTCAGAAGACGCTTCCCTGAGATCCCTATTTACTACATATGTATGTAGACAGACCAAAACGCGGCTGAGCCCAACGTAATGATCGTCGTCTTGTCGCCACCGCATCCACAATTGTTGACCATGACGCAGATGAACCCACTTGGCCACTCAATTCCGCCACTTAACTTGAGCATTACGATGGTAATAACGCGGCTTTGTAAAGGGCAGCGGGCTGTATAGTAATAAAATCATGACATAGCCTAGAGTAATACATAGACATTGACGGATCCATGATCGCACATGCCTCTGCTCTAACATGGCCGCTTCCAAGGCCGTTCCAATCACTAAGCATTGCATTCAAATATTTTAATACAAAAATTGGAAAGCTTGTAATTTTGGAGTACATTTAGGGGGTGTATCTGAACTATATATCTCTTTTCATGTAATTATAATTCCGGGATCTCGAGCCGAACCAGCGCTTTGACATTCAGAGAATACCTATTGTTTTCCCTCCCCATTCCGCTCATGTCTTTTGACACCTTTAGGTCCGTTTTTCTGGATCACTTATTGACTCAAAAACAATTTACAGTCTACTTTCCCCCCCTTGATTCACCCCCTTAATATGTGATATCATGATAAATGAGTGGCGAGGAACGCCCACATTTGCATATTTGCACACAGACACAGCGCATAGTATGTATATGTTTGAACATCAATCGAGTCCGGAGTTTTATCTCCTCATTCTCCATTAATTTTATGCTTTATTTAAAATTCATACTTCCAGGCTTTACTAAAATTCATCCATTCGTGCTCCTTCAGAATAATATGCTATTATATTACTTTCACAACATGGCACCCTTTTTGCGAGAAGCAGCCTTGACTTCTTGTCGAAACGCCAGGTCCTCAAGAATCTCTTCTGAACCCCCTCCGACTACCATCATGCGCAGATCTCTCGTGATCTGTTCTACAACACCTCCGCCCCCCGGACCGCCCTTTTGATAGGCCACACCGCCCATGACCTGCTGGGCCTCCCTGGCAGCCAGCTCGAGGATCCTGCCCCCAGACACCTTGGCCAATGCAATCTTGCCCGCGATCGAATCCGCCTGCCAGCCGTGGACCTGGACATGATACGCGATCTGCTCGAGCCAGGCCCAATGGGACTCGACCTCCCTCGCAATGCTGATGATCTTGTGTCGGATGATCTGGTGGCCGATGAGCGGCTGACCAAATGTCTCGCGACTGCTGGCGTACTCGAGCGCCGTGCTCAGACATGTGCGGGCCTTCCTGTTGCACCCGACCGCCATGAGGAACCGCTCCCTGTTGAAGTTGGTCATGATGTACTTGAACCCGGCGTTCTCTTCCCCGAGCAGGTTCTCCACAGGCACAACCACTTCAGACATGCGGACCCAGCTTGCTCCACCGGCGTTCTGACCGCTGTTGTGAATCTTCTCGATATCAACACCAGGCGACGACAGAGGAATGATGAGCAGCGAGATCCCGCCGGAGCCTGGCCCGCCTGTGCGGACGGCCGTGGTCATGTGCGACGCCCACTGTGCGCCCGTGATCCACTTCTTGGTCCCCGTCACGACGTAGGTTTGCTTGTCTGGGCTCTTGGCCGCTCTCGTGCGAATACTGCCCACGTCACTACCGCCCGTCGGCTCTGTGATGCCCAGACAGAAACTCGTCTCCCGCGTGAAAAGACCAGGCACCCAGCGCTGCTTCTGCGCCTCTGTGCCGTGCGTCAGGATGGGAGGCAGGCCGATGGCATTGGCGCCACCTGACAGCGCGATGCCCACTCCGCCCTCGAAGCGGCTGGCCTCGTCGTTCAGGATCAGGAGGTGGAAGGCGTCCAGCTTGTGCGTGGGGATGCCGGCTATGGATTCGAACCCGGCTGGCCTGTAACGCGGCGGTATGTCTGCCAGGGCGAGGCCCGAGTTGATCCAGGATGTCTTGGCTTCGTCCGGACAGTCGCCTTGGGCTTCCCAGTTGAGGGAGTAGGGCAGGATGTTGTCGTCGATGTACTTTCTTGCGTAGGCCTGCAATTTTCTGTGGGATTCGTTGTAGTATGGTGATTCCAGGGACCTCAGCCACGCTGGCTCGGACCAGGGATTTGTAGGAGCTGAGGACATTCTTGGTGGTTCTTAATTATCTCGACTCATTGTTGAGTATATTGAAACTGAGAATTCCATGCTTTGCTGACAATATCCCTCAGCAGGATTCTTATGATGCCTGAAAGCGTTCAGCTGGTGTGCGGGGATGTCGGCTATCAAGAACTTTAACCTCAATGACATGTGAATGTCGGGGAAAACCCTAACCCAGACCTTTCTAAGATATTGAACCTGATTTCAGGCGTTGGTGCACGAAAGATTTGATGGTGCAGAATACCGCTTCTACATACACTATAATATTCTACCAGAGTACTTCACAGATTTTGTCCGTAATGTTACTCCAACTAGCCAACACATAAGGTAAGTATTATTTTGCACAAAATAAATAAAACAGTCATGTATTCCTAGACTTTACAAGTATATGTAGTCACCACGTAATCATACATGGCCGATGCATCCAATCACCCCCTCGCAGGCCTGTTGAACCATGTGTAGACTTGATCCGCAAAATGTCCCATACCAATTGATTACCTGTCGTCGTTCATGAACCTCTGCAGCCATTCGGTGCGGCTGATCGAGCTTCGAATTTTCTTGCCAAAGATCCTGTAACGTTGTAATTAATTATTAGATAGAGCAATAAAATCGTGATTATGAAAGTTGAGAACTGGGTCACCGGTGTCACACGGAGAAACTTACCACAAAGGTATCGTCAGCGAGCAGACAAACAAGAAGATAGCCCCCAGGATGGAAAACACAACCAGAGAGCCCTGCTCTGCCAACCAGTCATTGACGAAATAGGTCAGCCCAAACGTCAACAGATTTCTCGAATTTATAGCCACAAAGGCCTCCTCGTTGTGCTGCCGGTAGCTATCGATAATATACCCAAACACACAAGTAGAGGCAAAGACCAGGCTCATGTTGGCAAAGCCAAAACAAAGCACAGGACCAGCCCAGTGCGTCTGGTACTGGACCGTGGCCCCGAACCCAAAGAAACCCACGGTGCCCAGGATGACGGCCACGATGATGAGCGGGAGGCGGAACTCAGGCTCGTAGATGCCCTTGTTTCTCTTGGTGAGTTGCACGCAGATCCAGTCGTTGAGGGGACCGGAGATGACCTCTCCTATGATGGTGAGGATGAAGGGGGAGAGACTGATCAGTCCGGTCTGGCTGACTGTGAAGTTGTAAGGCGGAGCGACGAAGATGACACCATTGACGACTGAAAAGACGACGATCCAAGTGAGTGTCGTTCCTAATAGTAGTATTTATTAGCAATAGATCAGCTTGAAAGAGTCTGTATATAACATTTGACAATACTGATAACAATCATCCAGGTCGGACTTACCGTAGATGAGAAACCCCCAGAGAACAGCTGGGTAGAACCACATGACGACCGGGCGCAAGAAGATCTTCCAGGACGGAGCATCTGTATACCGACCAGTGAAAACACGCAGAGACTGCCAGAAGGTGTGCTTCTTTTCTGTGCTCGCCTGATTGTGCTCGATATGATGCATGTCGCCCTTCTCAGAGTGCAGCAGGTCGTGCTCATGTCCCAGTTTCATATGCACCACACCACCGCCCAACTCACTCTTCTCATCCTTGACCATGACGGGCACCACCGAGTCTCTCCTATACGCCGTCTCCGGGACGAGAAAGACGACGCAGAACATCAAAACTCCAAAGAAGATGGCACAAACTCCAAAAGTCCACTTGTACCCGTCCAGCTCGATGATGTAGCCCGAGATCAGTGCGCCTCCAGCAATGCCCGTGAGCAAGAAAAGGTTCCACACGGCAATGCGGGTGGCGCGCTCGTGCACAAAGTACAGGTCGCCAATGGTGCACTGCACCAGGATCTCAAAGGGGGCCATGCCGATGCCCGCGACGATGCGGCTGGCCAGGAACGAGCTGTAGTTGGTGACGGCGGCGCCCCACACGCTCGTGGCGAACATGATGAAGATGGAGATTACATAGATTGGTCTGCGGCCGAAGATCTTTGCGAGCGGATTGGTGATGAAGAGGGAGAGGCCGATGGTCAGGATGAGCCAGGCTGTGGCTTGCGACAGAATTTCGATGGTGATGCCTAGGTCGGCTGAGACTTGGACGAAGCCTGGGGATAGCATTGGGCCGTATGCACCGACTACCGCGGCGGCGAGGCCAACGACGAGGAGGATCCCTTCTTTCTGCCTGAATATGAAGTCCGATTGTCAGTACGTCATCGGCGTATGAGGGTAAAAGAGGAAGAATTCAGTGTAATATCCACGAACCATTGTGGCCACTGTGCATTACCAAGTTTTCAGAAGGTTAGTGAAGATCTTTAGAGAGAATATTTTGGAAATCATTTGAGAGCGTTCAGGGTTTTCCTCACGTTCAAGGGGTCGTTAGGGCTATCCGAAGGCTGTGGTACCAGAATCATGTCCTTGTATCTGCCCTTGCCGTGTTTGAGGAGTTCTCTAGGTATATCCGAATACTCTGGAGGCAAATCGTCTTGATCACTCATGAAGGCTATGAGAAGAAGAGGTAAGAATGTCAGAATGATAACGCAACCCAAACACGCCGCATGAGAAGGGGGAAGGAGGAATACAGACCCGTTCCAGGAACGACCTCCATTTTTTTACACTCAAGTATGCCAAAAGGCATCTTGTAGATGGCTTTTTGATATGAAGAGGGAGAGGGAGAGAGACTTGAATCACAGCATAGACACGAGTAAGTAGACCTTGCTCTTTACCTTCCAATTTTGAGATTTATGCGTGAGCAAGGCCCTCTTATATATGTCAAACCTAAGAGCTACCCCAGATTTTTCACCTCGAGGGATCCCCTGCATGTACATAAGAAACTGGAGCAACCAATGCATTCCTGTCCAGCTGGATAGGGATTAACGATCATCTACATAGCTTTGTTACAAGAAAAATTTGTGTGTGAACAGATAATCGGCTTTTCGGTAGCGAGCCACCTCACCCCCATGCCACACCCACCAACGTGGCTCGTCCACTCCCCAAACCAGCGGTGTCTTGTCTAGGTGCTGGGGTCTGGGCTTTGGGACCTATCTTCCCCATGCTGCGGGGTAAAAGTAGGTCACGCATCCAACTGGCGTAGTCGGTAGATCTTCCCCACGGGCAGACCCCAGAGTAAACCCTAGCTCTCTCATGTGGGTTGGGTGGTACTGAGGGGGTTGCCAAGTGGATGGTTGTGGAGGAGAAGGAGGAGGAGAGATTGGAACCAGATCATGTTTGCCGAGTGCTTACTAGTGATATAGACTGTGGTGTAGGAGGACGGGAAATGGTGTGGTGTAACTTTGTTCCTGTCCTTTTTTGTCTGTATATTAAAGTTATCACCAAACCTTGCTGCTCGTTCCCCGCGTTTAGAACCGGAGAAATGAGTTGTCTGAGATATTGGTCCAAACTTTATCTTGAAAAGCCAAGATATTCCTCGCCCTCTGTACATATTTTCCGAAGTCCTGATCAGAATCATTTACCAAGGTCTCATCACACACGCATGCGAAATTCGGCCAATTAATTTAGCAAGACAAGAGAATACAACATTGTTCAGAATCCCTATCCCTCCCTCACAATGTCCAAGTTTCCACGTCTTCCGGATTCAGGTATCAGGGTCATCATCGTCGGCGCCGGATTCGCAGGCCTGACTGCCGCGATCGAGTGCGACCGAAAAGGCCACAACGTAATCCTCTTTGAGAAAATCGCAGACCTGAAACCACTGGGAGATATCATCAGCTTCGGCCAGAACGCCACCCGCATCTTTGCCAGATGGCCTGGGGTGATGGAAAAGTTCCAGCCCATCATCCACAAGAGCCAGGATATTTCATACCACAGCTGGGAGGGGAGATATGTCACCACCCAGTCCTGGCTGCCTGAGAAGGAATGGGGACCCAGGGTGAACGGGCACAGGGGCGAACTGCACCGCATCCTGTACGAGCACGCCAGGGAGAGGGGCATCGAAATCCGGCTGGGTAAGGATGTCACAGACTATTTTGAGAGCGAGACAGAGGCGGGTGTGGTTGTCAATGGCGAGAGACACACGGCGGATGTGGTTCTGGCGGCGGAAGGGGTCAAGTCCCGCGGGCGCAGGATCGTTCTTGGGTTTGACGACAGGCCTCAGCCGTCGGGCTACGCGATCTATAGGGCCTGGTACCCGACTGAGAACACCCTCAAGCACAACGCCGTGACTCAGCACCTCGTGATGGCAGACACGCATAATGCCTGGATCGGCCAGGATATCCATTTCATCGCTGCAGCGGTCAAGGACGGCGAGGAGATGAGCTGGGTCTGCACGCACAAGGACGAGGCAGGCATCGAGGAGAACTGGCAGTTCCCGGGAAAGACGGAAGACGTCCTGAAGGTGCTGCAGGGCTGGGCGCCCGAGGTAGTCGAGCTGGTCAAGGCGACGCCACAGGACCGCCTGTTTGACTACAAGCTTGTGTTTCGCGATCCCCTGCCCACCTTCATCTCACCCGAGAAGCGCACTGCCCTGATTGGTGATGCGGCGCATCCCTTTCTCCCGACCTCGATCCAAGGGGCCAGCCAGGCCATGGAGGACGGCGTCGTTCTCGCGGCGTGTCTTGCTATCGCGGGCAGGGCAAAGGTCACAGAAGCTATGCAGGTCTATGAGAAGATTCGGTATGAGAGAGTACACAAGATCCAGGCAACAGGGGTGTCGACGCGAGAGATGTGGCACAAGGCAGACTGGGACGCCATATGGAAAGAACCCAGCCTGCTTCACCTGAAGAGGGAAGAATGGATCCTGCGATTCGACGCCGAGCAGGACGCCTATTCACGATATGATGAAGTAAGGGCCTCTCTTCAAACCATATAGAGTGTGGGAAACGGCATAGCGACATAGTATATAGGATAGAACTATGTCTCGAGTCGGAAAGGTGATAGAAGATCATGAGCTTTTGGTTATGATCTATTGTTTACTCCAGCGCAATGTACATGATAAATTACTATTGCAGCAGGCTTCTTGCCACAATTATCGGGTTCTTCATCCCCGTTTGCCGACTATGCGTGCTCTGGACGAGTCTGGTTTGTTCCTCGCCGCATACCTACAGCACCCTTTGGGTAAGGGGGAAAATAATCAGACCGTCCTTCTGGATTTGACTGTGGCATATGGACAATTGTGGAGCTGGTTAACGCGGGGTATATTTATAAAAAGCATCAGTCATATCCTGGATCTTTTCTCTTTTGCCTGTTCTTTGCCCCAACTTTGAGAGGCCAAAGGCTTGGGAAGGTTAAAAGGGTTGCAGTGCCCCCCACGTCAAAGATGAGTCGACGTTTTATCTATGGTACGGCTTGGAAAAAGCATGAGACTGCCTCGTGCGTATTAAAGGCCATAGAGTCCGGTTTCACGGCCTTCGACACCGCATGCCAGCCCAAGCACTACAGAGAGGATCTCGTTGGAGAAGCCGTCCGCAGGGCCTTTGCTGATGGAACGATCAAGGACCGCAGCCAGATTTGGGTAAGTATTTCCTCTCGCCCTCTGCTAGTTTTCGTTTCGTCGATTCCCTAATGCTTTGCTCTCTGGTTAGATCCAGACCAAATTCACTCGTCCTTCTGCTCATGATCCGGAGGACTGTCCCTATGACCTGAGCGCATCAACTGAGGAGCAAGTCCACAAGTCGATCCAGACTTCCCTCCACCACCTCCGCCACAGAGAAGAGCTGGACGGCATCAACGACGACTCGGTCTACCTGGACTCGCTGATCCTACACTCCCCTTACCCGAACCTTGAAGACACACTCGTAGCCTGGAAGGCCATGTCCTCATACGTGCCTCATCGGGTCCGCGCACTGGGCGTGGCTAACCTCTCGTGTGAGCACCTCATGCGGCTGTACGAGGCCGTCGAGGTAAAGCTTTCCTTTGTGCAGAACCGCCTGCATCCGGAAACGGACTGGGAGGTTGCACAACGGAAATTCTGCGAGGAAAAGGGCATTTCCTTTCAGGCGCACAAGGTCCTGAAGAAGAAGGACTTCATACTGGACTCGGAGCTGCTCGAGGAGGTCGCCTCGGACGTCGGGGCGAGCAAGCAGGTGGCCATGTACCTGTTGGTGCTGGGGCTGGGTGATTACATGACGATTGTAAATGGGACGAAAAATGAAGAGCACATGAGAGAGGATCTAGAGGGCATCGTGAAATTCAACTCGTGGTGGGCTGATGAGGAGAAAAAAGAAAAGAATCAGGCGAGGTGGACAGGGTATATGGCGTGCTTCAAAGAGATGATTGGGCAATCATTGAAAAACCCTGGGCCTGCTTGATTTTCCGACATGAAAAATGGTACGGGATCGGATGTGATCCGAAGTGAGGCTGATCAGAGAGAGGAGGGGGGGGGGGGAGAAAAAAAAAGGGTTAAAAAAAGTGAGTCAACTTGGACGTGCCGTGCCGAGACTTCAAAGGAGAAAATCAGTTTGATACAGATGAAGGGGGAAAGGTCTTTCTTGACAATAAGGGCTTGGGCAGAAGGAGTTGCAAGACCCTTGGCTTACATTCCTTTACTGAGTAAGTAAGTACTTACTCCTTCAGGGTCCCTCACTCCACTAAAGAGAAGAAACGCTGCGAGACCGGCAGGAATTTCTCTCCCTCTCTCCCTCTCTCCCTCCCTCCCTCCCTCTCTCCCTCCCTCCCTCCCTCTCTTTCTCTCACACACACTCAGACGGCTGACTGAGTCGAGACCAAAGTGGGCCGCAGCAGCAGCGTTAATTCTTATACACGGGCAGACAGGGTGAGCGAGTGGATCCCGTCTGGCACTCCCAAAGTTCTACGGCAAGCGAGAGAGCGAATTTGTCCCGATTTTTTTCGCCGACGACATCGTTCCCTTTTTTCTTTCTTCTTTTCCTTCCTTTGCTCTCTTTTTGTTGCCAGAAAAAACCACCATCACACGAGATCAAGAAGAAACACACGAACAGATCTCTCTGCCCAAGCGCAGCGCAAACAAATCAACAGGCCTCTCCCCCCCCCCCCCCAAAAAAAAACAAAAAAAAACAACACAACGCCCACAACAACAACACATATCCAACTCC
>JACWRQ010000005.1:122054-165403 GCA_014849955.1 Cryphonectria carpinicola | reverse complement strand
AAAAACCACCACCCCACACACTCAACAAAAAACAACCAAAAAGACCTCTCGGCCCAAGCCCACCACAAAAAAAAAAACAGCCCACACCCCCCCCCCCAAAAAAAAAAAAACAAAAAAAAAAACAAGAATGGCAGAGAAACCACCACCATCTGCTCTCAAAGAGACACCCATGAGCACACCCGGACTTATCAGCGAGAGGCCCTCGTCAGACAATGCCTCACCACCGCCGTCTCAAGAGTCACCACAAACCAAGGGGGCTTTCTCGACACTTTTTGATGATATCGACCCAGCGCATTCGGATGCCCCAGTGATTGCTTGTTGTTTTGTCTCTGGTCTCTGCGACAGTGTCGCCTTCAACGCGAGTAGTGTTTTCGTGAGCATGCAGACGGGTGAGTTTTTTTTTATATTCATTTTCCTCTTCCAGCCCCCTCTTATCACCATCTCTTTTTACCCTGTCAGACCATCAAATCTCGTCACCCACCATCAATAGTCGTACATTTTTTTCCACACTGACCACTAAACAAACAACCCCCCCCCCCCCAAATTCTAGGCAACACCATTTTCTTGGCCCTAGGAACAGCCCACCTCCCCTACGGCTCCTCCACCCTCTGGCTCAAGGCCCTGGTCTCCATTGCCGCCTTCTGGGCCGGCTGCTTCTCCTTCGGCCAGACCCGCCGCATCGGCAACAAGCGCAAGTCCACCCTGGCGCTGTCCTTCTTCGTCCAGGCCCTGCTCATCCTCATCTCCGCCGCCGTCGCCCAGGGCGGCGCCGTCCCGGCCTTTGGCATCGCCTCCCTCGGCACCGGCGCCAGCGAGGCCCTGCTCAAGAGCTACGAGACCAACGTCATGTCGCTGATCCCGCTGTCGCTGATGGCCTTCCAGTTCGGCGGCCAGATCGTCACCAGCCGTGTCCTGGGCTTCAACGAGGTCCCCACCAACGTCCTGACCTCGCTGTACTGCGACCTGCTCTCAGATCCTCTGCTGTTCGCGCCCGTGGGCGCCAATGTCAAGAGGAACCGCCGCCTGACGGCTATTGTCTTGATGGTCGCCGGTGCTATCCTCGGGGCCTGGCTGCAGAAGTCCAAGGCAGGCATGCCTACTGCGCTGTGGATCGCTGGCGCTGTCAAGATGGTCATCGCCGTCGCTTGGGCCGCCTGGAAGCCGAAACCGAACCCCAGTGGCGAGAAGGCCGCGGCGAAGGTGTAGAAGCTGTTCCGTCTTGGGCTAGTCAATTCTGCTCGCGGTCCTCTGCAGATGGCTGTTTTTTTCTCTTCTTTTTCATTTCCATTTTCCTCCTCCTCTTTCCCCCCCCCCCCTTCCTTCGCAATTATCTTATTACAGCGCTGTCTAGATGGAAGAAGTAGAGTATAGATTCATAGACGTAGATCGATACCCACCATAACCCCCTTAAACTAATTAGAACATGTGGATACCCCCACCCTCTTTCTTTTATGAACAGAATTCATCTCGTATAAGGGCCTCGTGGGACAATCACTTCTTGGCCAGGCCAGCATTCTCGAGACAGATTTGCAGAACCTGTCATGAAGCACGGGTGGATGGGTCTGAAACAGCCATGGTGGGGACAGTTCCTGGCAGAGTCCCCCATGTTGATTGAAAATAATCCTCTAGCAAAGCTTGGAAGTGAATTCCTCTTTCATGCAGTCTGGCGATTCCTCTCCACCAACTGCATGAGTTTGCAGTGTGCGGTATTGCTATGCACCGTCGCTAGTAGTATTATTGGTAGCTAATTGACCAGGGGAGGGCCACAGGGCCGCAGGATATGCTGACATTGGACGAAGCGGGCACCAATCTGCCAGACTAAGGCTGGAAAGGCTGTATGTGGTCGCCATTCCTCATCGTCTCCCTCCGTGTAGGTCGTCAGAGGACAATGCTTTTTTTTAGGAAGACATGTCAGTGCAACGTGAGTCAGGGCAGCGAGACCCGAATGAGATTTTTGGGATAGCAGGTCGAATCTATGAAGTTGTACTGAGATGCCTAACAGAATAGACCCGAAGTGCAAATACGTGCCAGTCAGATTCGTGAGTCGTCATTACGTCCAGACGTCGTCATTGTTGATAACAGCGTGCTGTGCACGTCCAAACATGTCCTTGCTATATCCCAAATCTATCACAACTTCGACCTGATGAGTGCCGCCTTCTCCCACAAGCCTGGCTTGTCGAGATTTGCTTCTCCGTCGTAGATGTCTCTCTCGACCGCTCGAGCGTTGACCTAGCAGCAAGTCAGTAAAAAGAAAAATATAAAAAATAAGCCTTGTACCGGTCTCTCGCCGAGAAAAGTCCTACAAATCGTGGGCCCAGCTCCTCCACATTACTTGCTCCCAAGAGCCGCATGCACGTCTCCACCTCAGCCTGCAGAACTGTTTCTCGACGTCAGCATATTGAGATAAAGGACCAGACTCGGTTGTGGTGAAGGAAAGCTTCCAAAGATCTTACTCTCGAAGGTCCTGTAAACGCCCCTCCAGCCGCCCACGCCAAGTCCCCAGAGCGGTGCCCTGCCGATGCCCACAGCTTTTGCACCCAGACAGAGCGCCTTGACGACGTCAGTGCCTCTCTTGATGCCGCCGTCCACCCATATCTCGATATCGTTAAACACCTCAGGGCAGTATTTTTTGCACTCGAGCAGGGTATGTATCGCAGGCGGGGCCGTATCCATTGCGCGCCCACCGTGGTTGGACAGGAGGACCGCCTTCACAGTCCCAGGATTCGCCCTCGCGTATCGAGCAGCGAGATAGACATCCTCGTGTGTCTGCACCCCCTTCAGGACGACCGGCATGTCGGGCGCATGCTTCTTCAACCACGGCAGTGTCGTCTTCCACGTCAGGTCCGCAGCTGTGCCAGCAAACAGCGCCTGTCCCACGCCGCCGCCGCCAACCTTGCCGTCCTTGTTGTCGCCACCGCCGATAACGGGATAGTCCACCTCGCTCTGCGCCGGCGGGCCTGCAGCCTCGAGCCCTTGCTTCTCATCCATCTCCCTCTTGCCCGGCACGGGGGCGTCGAGGGTCAGCACGATGAACTTGTACCACTGACGCATCTTGACGATGCGCGCCAGCATGGCCTCGCTCTTGGCCCGGTCGGTCTGCACGTACAACTGCCAGCCAAAGACCTGGCCCTCGTGCGCGGCCTCGACGACCTGCTCGGGCGTCATGCTCGCGTTGTTGCTGATGATCTGGCACGCGCCGAAGTAGCCTGCCCCCTTCGCTATGCCGGCCTCGCCATCTGAGTGCGCGAGGCGGGCCATGGCGGCGGGGCAGACGAAGATAGGGGTGCGGACGCCGAATTGGCCTAGGAGCGAGGTGGAGGTGTCGCACTGGACGCAGTCGACGAAAACGCGCGGGCGGAGGAGGATGGAACGGTAGACGGAGTTGTTGTATATCTTGGAGAAGAGGTCATCGGAGGCGGAGTCGTAGTATGCACGGCACTTGGCGGACACGAGCTTCTTTGCGGCCTCGGCTATCTCGTCGAGGTTGAGGAGGTGGTCGAGCGGTGGAGGGGCGTATTTCTGGAGCGCGGTGCTCGTAGGCGAGGGCGTCGAGGAGGAGGCATCGTCGCTGCTGTTAGGGCCGACGGCGGCTGACTTTGCCCTGGCGAGGCTGTCTGGGTTGACGCGGCCGAGTCTGGCCTCTGGCTTGAGGTTCTCCTCGATGGTGCCAGGAGGGTGGATGGGGTCGTACTCTTCTGTGGCGTCCTTGCCGGCGAGCTTGAGGATGATCTTGGAGCCGCCAGGGTGCTCAGCCAGGAAGTCGGTCACGTCGTAGACATTGCCGTAGAGAATGACCCAGCAGCTGTCAGTGGAAGTGTGCTTCGCGACTGTGTTAATACCGCAACGCAGGTTGAATGTTGGTTAGTTTTGTGCCGTGTCTCTCAGGTGGTTTTCTTGTCGGGAGCTTTCCCCTCCATCCTGTCTCGCCTGTAGTGTGGGCCTGCACTTACCTTCTTCTACCGTAAATTCTTTGGCCATGATTGTCAATTGGACTTTGAAAAACACACGACGACGCACAGAGAAGGAGGGGCAAGAAAACAAAATTTAATAATAGAATAAGACAGGTCTGATCAGTCCGCTCAACAAGGAAAAGAAAGAAAGAAAAAAGAAATCAAGGTATTATCTTGGGCAAGAACATCATGGCCAAAGTGGCAGCAAGTTCCACATTGCTCCTGCCCAGGGTCTTCTCTGCTTGGTGCAACATTGGCCCGAGGGCAGGTACTACTATGACAGCATAGTTAGCACCTTCCCATAGTACGTACGTAGTAGTTCAGAGCAGATTTCGGGCAAGAACCGGCGACGATTGCCCTTGCCGTCTTTTCAGTGGTGCTTTAGCTTGGCTTAACGTTTGGGCCCACTTCCCCAGAGGAAAAGATGGCGGGGGAGATGACCAATTTACAGTGTCCCATTCGCTACATCATCCGCCCGGATCGCTGGCGTGCAGTGAAGGGACTGCGATAATCGGAGCCAAGGTTGATTCATCCCGCGCTCTGTGGTCAGAAAGAGCATTCAAATAAACAACTACACATCTCTGACTACTGACCTGAGTACCTTCTGAGAACACTTTGCAATGTTCATTCGTCCCTCGAATTCAAGTTGAACAATCTTGTTCTCAACATTGTGATTTCTCTTGCTCTCCCCTTTTCCCAACTTACAATGTCCACTGTTCTATTTTTTATTTATTTATCGAAAAACCAAAACAAAACAAAGAAGAGAGAGAAAGAACACTCCAAAGAAGACTCGGGAATTACTGTTGACTGTGGCACACATGAAGATCACTCCGCTCTTATGAGACCTGATAAGTTACCACAGTGATAAATGCGTCCTCTCGGCCGTACGCGTCATGCGCTGTGACGGAAGCGGGACGTTGTGACCCTCTGAATATCGAGGTGAACCGCACCTTGAAGGCAGTATTTGTCACTTTTAGTAATGCCACAGATCTCCAGTGATGAGCTGGCTTCCACATGTAGTGCACCGTAGCAAAGGATGGAAAAGGCAAGGGGTGGTAAGTCACAAGGAGCTGGCTGGCTGGCTGACAGGATGACAGGATGACCGATGTCTTCTGCCCATCTCGGTATGCACATGCAGCAGTGTTGCTTTTGGTCATTCCTTCATCACCATTTTGTCGCCTCCTCTCTTCTCTCTCCCAATGTTCTTACTTCGTAGCAGCACAAGGAATCTATCTAGTCGGTCAATACCCATACTATTCCTTCCTCCTACAAAATGGCCCGGTCCGGCAAACAACCGATGTGGTGCTACGAGGGATCCAGGTGAGATTTAGCCCCTTGCTATGAACCACTAGCGGTCACGCATGTACTTTCCATATTGGGAAATATACAGTGTATCAAGGAGGGGAACAGATAGAGGCCACTTGACTCACCATCTCAACTCCTTTCCACGACTGTGTCCGCGGGCTCCTTGAATGTCAAGATAAATAGCAGGGACTTTCTCACCTCCTTCAAGTTCTCAGTGCCACTTGGCAAGAAGTCCAAGAGACATAGACGTCAATCATGGCCAGCAAAGATCAGCAGCAAGATTCCCTCAAGACGGCACAATCCGCCATCAATAGACACAAGGAGAGAGGTAGGCTGTTATAATTGACTTTGTAATGAGCCCCCCCAACATATACCTTGACACATCTCACTGACATTTATTCTGTTACTCTCCTCAAGGCCATTACGATGTCGAGACGGTCCACTCCATCTTCAACAGCACCGCCGTTGCCCACGTCTCCTTCGTCCCAGACCCCTCCAACCCGCTGCCCGTCGTCCTCCCCATGATCGCCCGCATTGGAACATTCCCAGGCGGCGACGGAGAGGCCGCTGCATACGTCCACGGTTACGTCTCCAGCCGCATGTTCCGGCCCCAGACCGGCCGATCCGAGCCCGCTACCCGGGACGCAGCCGCCGGGTTTCCCGTGTGTATTGCCGCCACCAAGATCGACAACCTCGTGCTGGCCCTCACGCCCTTCAACCACAGCTATGACTACCGCTCCGCCGTCGTCCACGGCACCGCCACCCTGCTCGACCCGGGCACCAGGGACAACCCTCTCAACCGCGACGAGCTGCTGTGGGCTATGAAGCTCATCACCGACGTCGTGTGCCCGGGCCGCTACGACAACACTCGCGTGCCGCCCGACGAGGCCGAGATCGCCTCGACCAGGATTCTCAAAGTGCGCATCGACAGCGCCAGCGCAAAGATCCGCGACTCGGGCGTCAAGGAGGACGCCAAGGATTTAAAGAACGAGGCGGTCGTGAACAAGGTCTGGACAGGCATCATCCCGTATGTGGAGACGTTGGGTGTGCCCACGCCTGCTGAGACGAACAAGGTGGCGGCTGTGCCTGCGTATATCCTGGATCATGTCAAGGAGCATAACGAAAAGGCGCAGGCGGGGAGGTCGGGGGGTCTCGTATCCAAGGTCATGTCGTCGCTGTTTGGGTCATGAGAAGAAGGGGGATCTTAATTCAGACACACGAGATTAGGATATGTTGTGGAGTGAAACATATCTACCTCTGCTGGATGCAAAAGACATCAACATTTTAGTCTATAATAGCTCAAAAGCTTTACTACAAGTGCTGCTGAATGAAGCCCTCCAGTTCCCTTCCGTTGAGAATACTGTCCACAACACCCTTCGCCTTGTGCTTGAATCCGAGGCTGGTCGTCAGGCTGAGCACCATGAAGTTAGTCGAATTACTTCATGAAACATACCAAGTGAAGGTCAAACGGGAAGGAAAGAAGATAGGAAAGTAAAACTTACTCGGGGCTCGTGTAGCTGTTCTCGGTCCCCCACACCAGGTAGCCAAAACACTCGCTGTACCCATTCTCCTTGCCGCCCATGAACTCGACAAACTCCTCCTTAGTCTTCAACACCCTCTGCTGACCGCCATTCTTCTGGGCCGCAGGATGACCAAGCCTCTTCAGCTCACTCGCGACAGCATCAAAGTGCTCCTTCCAGGAAAAGGGCGTCTTCTCGGCCGGAAACACATAATGCGACGTCTGCTGGCCCGGCTCGAGCTTCTCGAGGTGCGCCAGGAGCAGGACGTACTGCTCCACCAGGTCGTGCACCCACACGCAGTTCCACGCGCCAGGGTGTCCCTCGGGCAGCGCCGCGAGGCCGTTCTGCATCATGTACGTCGCGACCATGGGCGTCTGGATCGAGATCCGCCGCCAGGGCTCCGAGCCAATACCGTAGATGAGGGGCGGCATCATGATGCTGCCGACGATGTTGTGCGCCTTCTCTGCCTCTGGGTTGAACAGCTCCCTCCGCAGCGGGCCGTCGACGTGCCGGTGGTACGCGTCGGGTTGGATCCGGCCGTCGAGCTCCTCGTCTGTCATGTGCAGGTCCGACAGCGTCTTCTCCTCGATGGTTTTCGACCCCAGCCCCCGCGCAGAGTGCACCAGCTCGTCGTTGCCGCTTGTCTGGATGTAGATGGCGCGCTTGGCTCCTTTCGGCCGCGCCTTGAGGCCCTCCAGGATGGCGAACGCGCCCTTGTCGTCGTCGGCCGAGGCTGCATGGATGATGATGTCGCTCTTGGCTGTCCACTCTTTAATGAGGGAGGCGTCGGTGAGGGAGCCCCGGATCGGCTCGATGCCCTGCTCCTTGAGCGAGGCCGCCTGGTCGTCTCGCCGCGTCAGGGCGTGCAGCTTCAGGTCGGGCCGGGTCGCCTTCAGTCTGACCAGCAGCGAGCCGCCGATGAGGCCGGGCCCGACGAGGAAGAGAGTCTTCTGTGCCGTTGTAGTCATCTTTTTTATGTTGGAAATTATTGACAAATGTGAGGTTTTTTATGAGTATTCGAACGCAGTTGACAATGCTCTCCTTCACGACAGACGTACGAGAGGGGGGAACTGTGGGACTCTCGCCATAAATTAATAATTCCGATGTTACCTAATACACAGTGTTTCAATTCATGACATCATAGCCACTAAATTGTTCCTCTTCATGCAAAATGTTAAAGCCAAGATGAGTTTTGTAGATTGAAATCTTTGCATTGAGAGAATAGTGCGCAAGTATCCGCGACCATCTGAACTTCGAGTGCCTCTCTTAGAGGTTTAAGAGTTGCCTACTGCTCTTGGAGAAGTCGGGACCAATTATTAATGGCGTCTTTGATCACGGGCGTCAGATTTTCCTTAATTGCTTAATAATTGTAACCCTCCTGCTCAACAAATTCTCTCCTTAATACTTAAGCAATTATGACTGTAGAATGTGATGGTTCTGGAAGAGCAAAGCGAGCGCCTCGCAAAGCTTGTGGCTTGAAGTGACAAACAACATGAGACTATACGGTCTCTCGAAGCAAGCCCGGATAGGCTGTTAGCTCAGCAAGCAACAGCAGAGGCTCGAGCAGCGGCATTGAAAGCGGAGGTGGAAAAGTCTGTGCGTTCTCGAGGCAGGCTGGATAGAATGCGAGCGCGGGTGGCAATAGCAGAGACTCGCGCGGCGGCACTGGAAAGGGGACTGCGGCCAGTATTGCGAATGGAATATCACGCACAATCGAAGACATGTTATGTAGTGGATAATGAACAAAGTCCCTTCAGTACTATTGCAGACTGAATAACCTAGCAGCTGGTACATATAGAGTTGAGGGGGAAATCTTGGGTGTTCCTGTTTTGACCAACACTTGGAATTGAAATTAAATTACTGCTGTCCAGTTCAATTGTAATGAACTGAAGGGTAATAGAAACTACGGTTCAAACCTGAATGGCCAGTTGAACTAGAATAGGGCATCATCATAGCAATAAGCACAGCCTGTGTTAATGTGGGCAAATAATTTGGTAAATTTTGTAACATTTTGACGTTTGCTCCGCATCATTCTTTGACAAAACCCACCGCTGTGAAACCCACAAGTCACCAAGCCACTCTACTCCCATGTAATTATCCCACAGCCATCAACGCTCAGATCCCCCTTCCAGAGCACAATCAGAGCACGATCATGGTCACCACAATGTGCGACATCCTCCAATCTTCCTTTCATGTTCCCTGAGCTCGCCCTATGCCCTTGTCCTCAACCCGGCTGCCTATGGTACGCATGGAGTGGAAATCGATGTCGGAAGTTTCGGGTAATGACCTGTCCAACCAAAGTCCCTAACACACAGGATGGAATGAGGGGTTCTTACTGCTTGCTGCCGAAGAGGGGCTATGCAAGGGAAGTTGCTCCACTTGAGATGCAACGACGTTGAGTCACCTTCGGGGCCGAACTTCCCTTTCCTGTTCAGGAGGTTTGTGATCCAGCGAATTTCTAAATTTTGGGGACCCTGAGCTTTGACGACCTGCAATAAGGTCCGCGCGTTGACAACTGGGTATGGCGGTACTTGACTCCTCGCACAATTACATGGTAACTTGCGTTTCCATATCGACTGATTCTCCCCTTCAAGACCAACATAAGACGAAAGTATACTGTGATCATCCATTTGTGTTCATGCCTGGGAGGCGTGGAGAGACGCCTTGGCATACTATCAAAGCATTAGCACTTGCTAGAAACAACAGAGCAGTGCTTCTTCAGTCACACAAGCATACATATTGTTATGAGACTGTCACTTCCAAGGAATTTGCCCACTCTCTTCTCCACAACGTACAGAGTATAAGGTTCATATCCCAGCACATCAAACCCCGAGACTTAGGAAGCGAGACTCAACAATCCGTGCGGAGGGTTACTACGACCTCCCCTTCCAGCTTGTGTTGCCGCACCGTTTGCACACATGTCGGTAGACATCTGGGCTGTCGGGCAGTCTCAAGGCCCCGTGTGTGACAAGAAACTGTCTGTTGTTGTCGTAGTCCCGCCGGCTGTTACATGGGTAAGTATCATGCGTTCCTAATTGCTACAATATCCTGCAGATCCTATGGTGGGTAGCAGAATCTCCATTGCAACTCGCGTCATAGGCACCAATAGTCTGTGTAGTGCCCTGATCTAATTGGTAATGGTGGAGGTGGAGGGCCAATCAGACCAAAATACTGTGGAGGGTAGAGAGAGTGATTATGCAGTGAGCATGCCTTGAGAACCTACACATTGGTATCAGAGGTGTAAGTATACCACCCCACCAAATAAACGGTCCGTTGATCCACCGTCACTCTCGCTTCACATATCTTGATCTGAGGTATGGGCACACCCGGGATCTGGAGCCTAGTATACGCCGACATAAGCAGTCGATACTGCGGTGCCTTGCAAATGCCGAGTAGGCTTGAGACTGGGCAGCAGAGGGAAAGTTATATTGGTACTTGGTAGCTCTATCTTACACGTATATATAGTATGCCCCTCTTGGAGAATGTGTCGTGGTTCTAATCTGTCGACTTAGGACTATCAATAAATCGTTTCTAAGTTTTATAATAACACAGCTATCATAATTAAGTATTACGCCTTTACTACAATGGGCCAGCCACTGAACGTCGCCCTGCCCTTCCATGCTCAGGGTGTGGCATCTATATCCCCTCTGAAACTAACCGGCATAGCCATAGGATCTGTAAGTTCTCGACTAGTGTTTTTGGAATCTCCCATTATGCCCTCGTCTTTCACGGCAGTAGTGCGCTTCTCAGTAGTTACCTGACACTAACTGAATTTCTTTCTCGTAGGCTCTCCTATGGTCCATTGGCCTCGTAGTCTACCGACTAATCTTCCACCCTCTGGCCAAATATCCCGGGCCCAAGCTCCTGGCAGCCACCGACATTCCTTGGGTCTACAGAGAGGCCGTCGCCGGCACTAGTGTCCGAAAATCTGTCGAACTGCACAAGGAGTATGGCCCCATCGTGCGCATTGGGCCCAACAGACTCTCCGTGGACGGAGCCATCAGCTTTCCCCAAATCTTCCAGCACCGCCCCGGCAAGCCGGAGTGGTCCAAGAGGCGCGGGTTCTTTGGCGATTACGACGGGCTCAGCTTGATCGGCAGCGCGCACGAGGACCACCGGCGGAGACGGCGACAGCTGGCCTATGCATTCAGCGACTCGAGCATGAGCGAGCAGGAGCCCTTTGTGAAGCCATACATCGACATGCTGTGCCAGCGACTCAGCGAGAAGGCCGCCACTGGGGAGACATTTGACATCCTCAAGTGGTTTAACTTCACGACCTTTGACATCATCGGCGATCTGATGTTCAGCGACTCGTTTCACTCGCTTGAGGGCGGAAATTACCATCCCTGGGTGCTGAGCATCATCGAGGGTATACGCGGAGGGGCCGTGCTCCGAGCTGTACAGGAATTTCCATTCCTTCGCCCCTTCGTCGGCTTTTCTGGAACCATTGCCAACGATATTGCAAAGAACGTCGAGACTAGAAAACTGGCAGCGGAAAAGGCCCTGCTGCGAAAGGCACAAGGAGAGGCGCCTGGTGGCCGCAAGGACTTTATGACTTATATGGTCAAGAAGACCCGCGACGGGCAGCCAGGCTTCTCCGAACCGGAAATCCTCACGAACTCGCCTGACTTGGTGGTTGCTGGCAGCGAGACCACAGCCACGTCCCTGTGCTTCTTGTTCTTCAACCTGGGGCAGCCAAAGTACCGCCCGGTATACGATATGCTGCGCGACGAGATTCGGACCGCCTTCAAGAGCGAGGACGAAGTGGATATGAAGTCTGTGGCCCGCCTGCCGTATTTGCAAGCCGTCATCGAGGAGAACTTGCGCGTTTTCCCTCCTGCTGCTGAGATGCCTCCTCGTATCTCGCCTGGTGCTGAGCTCAATGGAGAGTTCATCCCGAAGGGGGTAAGTGAATTGTTTCCATCTTGCCACAACATCTCAAAGAGAAATACCTCGTCCATGTTGACTAATTTTTGTTCTACCTTTTCTTTTCAATTTTTATTTTATTTTTTACCAGACCTCCGTCACAGTCTACCAGTACCAAACCTACCACAACCCAGCCAACTTTGCCGACCCAGACACCCTCCGACCTGAGCGCTGGCTCCCACCTTCACACCCGCTGTACAACCCCATGTTCGCCAACGACAACCATGCCGCCTTTAAACCCTTCAGCTTCGGGCCCCGTGACTGCCTCGGCAAGAACCTGGCGTACTCGGAGCTCCGACTCACTGTTGCTCGCATCCTTCTGCGGTTTGATTTTGAGCTCGCCCCGGGCCAGGAGGACTGGGCCAGCTCACAGGCGGCATATGTTGTGTGGGTTAAGCCGCCCCTGAATGTTGTTTTCAAGGAGAGACAACTGGCGCTGGAGAGCAAGGTGGAGTAGAGAGCTTGGAGGTACAACTGTTGGTTGGCTGGTTGGCTGGTTGATTGGTTTTGAGGGTCCGGGTTTCAACCTGGCTTCATTGCGAAGCCCTTGTTCCAACACCAACCAGACTCATAACTGCGGTTGTATAGAGGCATTCCCACAGATGGTGGAAGTGGGATCGGGGTACTTCTCGAGCATCCATAATACATGTAGTGTCCTCTAAGATACTGAATTTATTAGGATTTGCTGCCCACCCTTCCCTGGCCACATGCTATTTTTGTTTGCTTTCATCTTTTCATTTCATTGTATATACACATATAGACTATTCTATTCGTTCCATATCAAATATATTTTCCAGACCATTTGATTGATGCACGAGACATAAAACTGTTCGTCCTTGACCTTACCGTACTCAGCCCTGCAATATGAATCAAACAAGTATGGAATGGAGAGGACTTTTCCTCTCCTCATCTTTTGTCTATTTCTATCATCCATTAAACTTTTTATGAAAATTTAGAATGCTGGTCTACCTTTTGTGAGGCTCAACAAGCATGTCAAAAGTGTTGGAAACGTCTGAAAGACCCTTGGACTCTCCACCTGACCCCTCAACCCCTGATCTACCAATGCCCAAAGCATGCCTAAAGTTGGTGCGAACCCGCTGTCAGCCTTATCAGGGCCCCCCTGTTTTAAGACCCCACCAGCAGCGTCATGGGGCGCTGTCCCGCTGTAGCCAGGCCTCGCCCGTGACATGCCCACTGCGGGCGCTGTCGCCTCGCCTGGCCTCTCGCCTCGACTACCTGGACCTCCTCGCCTTACCAATCCAGACCAGCCTTTATTGACGACAACAGACGAAGAAGGACTTGACCTGCACCACGATAGAATCCAACAGACTCGACAACGAAGATCACACACATCTCCCTCCTCCTCCCCTTCTCACCCTCCGGCGAACCACCGCCGCCCGCCAAGATGGCAACAACAACAACACCCAGATCCCCCAGCCAAGCCATGCTCCCCAGCCCACGCACATCCCCCTCACCCCGCAGGCCCGACCTCAACAGCAACATCAGAAATAACATCACGACAACAGCAGCCATACCAGACCCGGTCTCGACCTCCTCCTCCACCCCTTTCTCCCCGCCCCCGCCCCGGCCGCCCAAGAAGCGCTCCCTCCGCATCCTCTGCTTCGGCGACTCCCTGACCTGGGGCTACCACTCCTCCCCGCCGCCCATCGACGGTGAGCCCTGCCATCCCTACAGCCACGCCCTCGCCGCCGTCCTGTCGCGCGCGTTTCCCGCCCTCCACATCGAGGCCTACGTCGACGGCCTGCCGGGCGACGTGGTGAGCCCACCCGCCGGCTGCTTCCTGCCCCGCATCGAGCCCAAGTTCCTGACCAAGGGCGGCGGCACCCCGTACGACTGGACCATCGTGCTGGGCGGCACCAACGACCTCGCGCTACAGCTGGCGCCCGAGGACATCTTTGCGGGCCTGCGGAGCGTGTGGGCTGTGCCGCTGAGCAAGGGCGGGCGCGTGCTGGCCTGTACTGTACCCGAGGCAGGCGGGGACGAGGCGGTAGGGGAGGAGAGGGCTGGGATGGCTAAATCTGTGAGGAGGAAGGCGGCACTGAATGCCCTGATCAAGGGCCACAGGCAGGAGAACTTGTAAGTTTTGGCTACCCTTGGGATGGCGCTGCAAAGGAGAAGCAGGAGGAGGGGGAGGATGGTGGTGCTGACTGTTTCTCTCTCTGTGTGTGTGTTTGTGTCCAGCCATGTCTTTGATCTCAATGCCGCGATACCATACCGGAACATGTGCGAGGAGGAGCGCGAGAGGTACTGGGACGACGGCGTCCACTTGACCCCGGACGGGTATGACCTGATGGGTGAGAAGATCGCCGCCCATCTGGTCGACCTCATCATGCCCCCCGGCCGGCTGCAGTCCAACGGCGAGAGGGCACCCAAGAAGAGGAGGCTATTTAGGGACGACGACAAGAATTTTGAAGAGGAGGAGGGCGACGACTCGCTTCTGGACCAGGGATACTATGTTGTCCGTCGGAAGGACCTAGAATAAGCAAAGAGGGGGAAGGTCAACTGGTGCTTGGAAAGGGGCCGGGGGGGGGGGAGTTGATATTCTTTCTGCGGCGGATGATGGGCGCCTGTGTTCTCAGGACTTGTTTTTGTTACTATGAGAGAGATAGTCTGGCTTTAAGATTCCGTTATGCCAAGGGCGTTGGACAGAAAGAAGGGTAGACAAGACAGACAACATGCGAAGGAGGGTTGTAGGGGGGGACTCTCTTTTATGGTGGAGTGATCAAGGGCCTTGGTTCATAATGTCATGATTTGCTTGCGCGGGGTGCATGGTATCGTATCAGCTCTAAGAGAGAGGGAAAAAAGAACAGCAGGTAACCAGCCAATGGTCGTCCCGTCCGTCCCTTTCCCGTTCTTAGACCATCAGGTTCTGGGAAACAAAAGCAGGTATCTCCTGCTGCATGAAGGCCACCACGTTCTCCACCTCCTCTGCCACGCCCAAGACATTACTGTCCCACTGCCGTATGGCACCGGCCCCGTTCATGTCCCCCTCGTCCTCAAACGCGATGCGCCCATCGAGCTGGTCGATCTTGCCACTCAGCCGCCCTTGCTCGATCATCTTGGCCGTGGTCACCTCGGCCTTGTCCGCGTCTAGACCCAGCAGCAGCCCAAGCGCCTCGAGATCGATGTTGACATAGAGCCGTGAGACGGCCAGCAGGTTGTGCTCCACCATGGCCCTGGCCAGCACGGTCGACCCGTCCGCCGTGGTGGCGAGCTGGTGCGCCTGCAGGCTCTGCGCGAACTTGTCCACCTCGGCCGGATCGATCAGGCGGTCGAGGAACATCTTCTCCAGGATGCCAAACTCCTCGAGGCCGGCAGCCCGCTCGTCCTTGTACAGCCGTCCCAGGGCCCTACTCCGGGACGGACCGGCAGGGGCCAGGATGGCGCACTTGATGGCCTCGCCCAGGGTGCGCAGCCTGTCGTCCTCGGCGACGGCGGGGAGGAAGCTGATCTCGTGGTAGGCCTGACTGGCAGACAGGAACTGGCGCTTGGAGTCGTTGATGCGGGCGGCGGAGAGGCGGAAGTGGAGCTGGGTCTCGGGGTCGGTGACGTCGTGGATGATGGCCTTGAGCTTGTTCAGATACGTCTCGGCGAGGGCCGGGTCGTCCTCCTCCAGATACAGCCGCACGATGCGGATCCAGATCTGACACTTGTTCTCCGTCGACACCCGCCTCTGGGAGGATTCGAGGGGGATCTCGGCCAGCACGCGGGCGGCAACGCCGTAGTCTTCGTTGGCCTCGTGGCCGTCGGCGATGAGCTCCCGCAGCAGGGCCGCCTGCTCGAGGAAGGAGGAAGAGGCCGTCGGCGAGGCCTTGAGGATGTCTATCGTGTGCGTGCCCACTTCCACCCACAGGTTGTAGTCCTCGCGGCTGCGGAGGGCGTTGATGAAGCTGGTGAGGAGCGTGCGCGTGCCCACGATGCCCTTGGAGGAGTCTAAGATCTGGTCGGCTATGGTGTTGAATTCTTGGGCGGACGAGGCTTGCGAGAGGGCGTTCTGGAGGGCCTGGCTCTCGTCAGAGCCCTGTTGGGAGGCCATCGCGCCGGCGTGTGTGGCTGGTATGGATGGATGTGAAGAAGGAGGAGGAGGAGGAGGAGGAGGAGGAGGAGGAGGAGGAGGGCTGGTAGTGGTTGTGTACAATGGAAGGAGGTTCAACAGATCACCAATTGATAATGGAGAACGTCGGCGCCTGGAGCTGCAGTGGGCTAGGGAACCCTGGAGAGCTCTGGTGGGGTGCTTCAGTGGCAGGCAAGAGCCTTGTCAACCGAAAATGCGGGGTTGCAGGGTTGGAGATCCCTCTGTAGACTGGTTGGTTGGGGCCCTAGAGAAGTTGCCTGGGCTACAGGACATGCATGAGTAGTGTGGGCCTCTTACAAGTACATAAGCACCATAAGGTATATCGATTTCGATCTGCAGTCAAACATGCAACACTTTTAGTTAGACCAACTCGTCCCCCAAAGTTACCTCACCAGGCCTGAACGTATAGAAGCAGGTGGCATGATGCAGTTCTCACCACAGCTGCTGCGAAGACCGGCCTGGGACAAGCGTGTTGTCCACGCTCAGAGGCAAGTGTTCGCAGTGTCAGTCACTGGGCCAGACGCATAGCCTCCTTGCCAGTTTGCTGCCGCAAGTTGTAGAACTGAAACAAAATTCGCCAGGGAGAAGAGATTCGGACAGTACTGGGGCTGTATGTCATCCTTTTGGTCTCCGTCTTCTTCCTCCGATGGCCCGTCAAATACTCCCAGATTTTAGGCTGGCATCACTGTCTGTGTCTCCTTGATCATTCTGTCAAGCAATTTTATGTTGTACAGCACTGACTTTGTCAGGCCCTGTCCATCCTCTAGCAATCTCTGCCATCTTTCTTTTCTGAGCGAGGGCTCGACCACTTCAGAATGCCTCGCAGTGTTCACTTTCACCGCTGACAGCACGGTCACCAGAAGTATAAACTGCTACGTGTGACGTGAGGAGTAGATTAGCCGTGAGAGTATAATTACTACCAGCCCAACCTTCTCGTACTCGTTCCGGCAGGAAGCCACAGCATCATGGAAATCATTCCCGCCTCTTCTGCTTATTGATCCGCTCGACGATGATCACGGATGCCCGCTTCTTGATGAGACAACCAAGATAGGCAGGATACTGGCTAATCAAACCGAGACTATGTGACACCTCAACCAATGAAAATAAAGAATCTTTCCACATCTTGTCAACTGTGGATGCCAACACGGTCGTTTGCCCCTCACCATGACCCTGCAAAGGTTGCAGTCCCAAACCCCCCGCCGTGGGGACGGACGTTGGTACTTTCTTGGTGGGCCCATTCGTAGTCTGACCTGAGCGGGGTTCAACTTTCTGTCATACGGTTCTTGGCTTTGATTGATTAAGATTCGGTGGTAGTTGTATTGCTGTGTATGTACTTGATAGATCCTGGTCGGCGATGGTAGCTCGATGCGCACTGACGAGCCCGCTGTACACACAAAAGGAAACGGTTGGTTGGCACATGGGATCCATTGATTAAGTTTCACGGATCCAAGATTGATATAATGCTACCAGAAGGGATTCTGTAGGCCATTTCCAGGTGATCGGTGAGGTGTTATCACGCGAGAAGATGTTCTGCGCAAGAGGCGCTGAGAAAATACGTCGGAGTGACGATGATTCGTACTGGTAGTGGTGATAATAGCCTTGCAGGAAGAGACAAACAAAATTTGAGACTACTCATAGGATAACTGTCTGTCAGATTCCGAGACACAGAGTGATAAGTCAAAAAGGTCTGAGCGGGAGACAGGTACAAAAATGTGGGGCATACACAGAACCGATGCCATTTCCTGGCAATACATTGACCAATAGATTTGAGGCTTCTGAAGGAGGCGGTCTATGATTCAGTTTTGAGTTATTGTGAAGCCACCCGACACCTTCCAAGCCTTTGACACTGTAAACTGTCTGTTGGTAGCTACAAATTGTACCATTTTAATAATGAAGCAAACTGTGGACTCGCGACTGAAATGGGATGCTTGATTGATTTAAATGCGATTTAAGATTCCTGTTCATGACGTGAAACCTGGCGGCAATCTTATATACAGACCGTGAGATGGTTGCATGAATTCGGGATGAGATTTAACTCAACTTGTTTCTGTGGGTTGTCATTCACTTGCCATCAATGCTCATATGACATATCGAGTTGGTCTTTCTCTGAATGGTGAGTCCTGCCCTTTCGGCCTTCTCTCCGAACAGAAGTGATTAATGTTACGAGTAGTTGAATACGTTTTGAATATAAAGCAGTATGTAATTACACTACTGAGTGGCTGGTGCAAGTGTTTTCAGCAACTGTCAGCCAAGATTGCCATAGTCGTGTGCATTGTATCACGTTTGAAGCATGTTCTAGTTGCGCTGTCTTCTACTTGTGACCTTCAGAGCCAGATGCAATTCCTCCGCTTCATACTCGTACGTAGCTTTGCTGAGATTCTGAGCCCAGCATAAAACAAACAGCTTCTGACAAGGTGACCCAGAGCGTAGTCTCCTTCAAAGTTACCTGCGGGTGCTATTCCGACTGATTCCAAGTGCCTATCAGATATGATACGTAATCACGCACGAGGACACGTGTTGAAATATGTTACTCAACTTTGTCTGTAATCTAAATTAACTTTTTCTTTGCCAACTAGGAAAGACACTATCCAAGAAGTAATTACTACAAAAACTAGGAAGAGCCCTTGTCCGTCCCACAAGGCATCCACGCGAGATCCTATTTTTGATATGTCTACTCCATCTGCCAATTTCCCGGCACGATCAAGATCACCAGGAGGTGTTTTGAGGAAAAGTAATCGCCACATCCCGAAGAACCTGTGGATGCGATTCTTTGAATCCCAAGACAGGAGTATCTTAGCTTAGGAGTAATAAGAGGGAAGGTGTGGGTAGAAGATGCTCAACAACGATCCAATCCACTCCATTGGTCTTGTCCCTAACAGCAATCCTTCTTTACGCACGATTCTGGATGGTCCTGTCCACTTGTGGAGACCCCAATCATACCTGCGATCCATGTGTATATATGTAGAGGCTCGATCTCAAAGAGGCCGTGCAATGACAGGAAGACTTTGTCGCTCCCCTCCTGGCAGCCCTGCGTATGGTAGTACCAGCGGGTCTGGGCTCCATTTTCTATATCGGATAGCCAGGCAGGAGTTTTGACGATGCTCCGTGATACCCATGATTTCTTGAGACTTGTACGGCGTGGGCTTTGTTACCGGGGGTTGTCCTTTCTGGAGTCTGGAAGATTTGTTGCCAGGGGCGATGAAGTCCGGGCGCAGTGTTCCGGGCGCGCAAGTCCGTTGTAGGGGCGCGCGGCCCTGACGCGGATGATCAGAATTGAAGGATGAAGAAAGAAAGAAGAAAGAAAAAAAAAAAAGTCGCGCGAGCAGCGACACTATGAGGGGCTTGCTTGGGAGGCGCATGGTTTCGTCCTTTTTTTTTTGTTTTTTTTTTTTAATATTCTTTATTAATTCTTTTCCGTACCCCCTGCAAAAGTGTGACTGTAACGCTCCTCGGATGAAAAAAGGCCCAACCTGGGGAAACCTCCGTCAGGGCCTCGGCTCCGGACCTCGGTAGAGAAAGTGAGAATTTCGTCTGATATTCCAAGTTGTCCCGGATGGAGGGGCCGAGCTCGATGGCACTGTCTGTCCCTGCATAGAACCATTCGCGGAGCCCACATGGGACGACAGGCCATTTGGCGAGCCCAGTTCCAACTACCGGTCTAGGGGCCGAAGATGGAAAGTTTCGACCCCGAAAGCCAAAATTAATAACCTCTCGGGGGAGATCGTCTCAGAAGAGGCTGCTGAGGGCCTTGGCCCGTGACCTGAAGCACCTGTCCCGAGGTGTGCGGCGTGCCAACGGGAAGTACCACGGTCGTATCGGACCTCGTGCAGGCCTGGTAAGGTTCCATTATTTTATTTTGATCGTGAAAGGCTTTTGAAGGAGTGTTTTTTTTATAAAAAAAAAAAAGAAATAAATCCAAAGGTACCGTTGTAAGTACATGGTAAAAATCATGGACGCCATCGCACAAACTCCTGTCAGAGGCATTGCCTCACCATTCATTTTATGACCCTAATAGCGAAAGTGCTAAAGCACTCCTGTCTCAGAAGTGTAGACTTATCCACAAGTTGCGAGGTCAGTGCGACACCCTCGAATTATCGTGTCCCCATCCATGCTCCCGTGTGGTCCTGAGAGTCTAAGCACGCAGGCATACATTCTCTAAAATGATCTCTAAGCTGTCACTTTTCAGGAAAATTCCCATGGAGTCAAGGTGGGACGCGGCCCCCTCCCCCTCCCCACCTTTAAGACTCACTTGCCCATGGACCTCATGGGATCTTGCGATAACAAAAGACACGCGACAAGCTCAGACGAGTCTCATTATTATCAGAATAGTAGGTCAGGGAGAAGAAGAGGAAAAAGAAAAGGAGCCCAGGCGAAGCCCTTGATACGAGAGCTTGAAAAACTTGAGGAGCAGCTGTATCGGAACATCCATGGGGGCCGTAAGACCAGGGCTCGTCGGCCGCACCCTGAATTAGGACGTCTCATCAGGGCTAAATAAACAAGAGGGTTTCCGGAAAAGCCTGATTGAAGAAAATCGACCCACCCAGCATTTTCCTGCGCAGCATGTTCAGACGATCGCTCAACTGTATTTTATGTCTCCTGTCGATCCTGGTATGGCCGCCGACCTCAAAGGCTCTTCAGTTAGAATTGATTGAGGGTTTGTCCGAGAGCAAGAAAGCCCAGATGAGCACAATTTAAAACAATTTTTCAAGAAAGTGAAAACCCTAATCAGCCGGATAACGTCGTATGGAATTATTATGTGATATCTATGAGCGCGTGTGGCCATCATTCAACCAAGTCAGGGAGGCCAGGTCAAGGTAGAAAACAGAGAATGCAAGATATATATCTCAAAAATGGCCAAGGCCGAGACCAATCTATTGCGGTGGGATCGGCTCCTGAGCCGTTGAAGCTTGATTGCAGGCTCATCGTCTCCCGCTCTAAGTGCGCGTCTGTGCATTAGCTTTTCAGGGGTGGGGGGCTGTCAAGTCGCTGCACGGGGAACTCATACTTGCATATCTTTTATCCATACTATGATCTGTTACGTGTTTGATCCTGAAGAAAGATAGCGGCCATTCCTTCTAAAACTTAGAGACTGTCGAGAGCACATACTGACAAACCACCAGCAGGGCTTCTCGCAGCCTCTCACGTATGTTGCTGTCAAGTCATGTTGACCTGAATCTTCGAAAGTACAGCCAGCCCACTTGCCCAGGACTCAATTAAAATTCTCCAGAGAGCAAAATTGGCTTGGCATCCACACAGCCATAACGTTGAAGCAGAACGTCATGGGTCCATCGGAGAGAAAAGGAACAAAGGGAAGAGAAGAGAGGAGAGGGGGGGGGGGGGAGAAAATTACTCTAGTGCTATGATTGTCGACTAATCTACTTAGTCATTAGGTTTCCTTCAGATGGAGTGCAGGCAACGGATGCGCTGACTTTTGTAGTCCCCATACTTGGGAGGAGGTTAGTGTGGCAGACTCGCATACAGGTGGAACCGTTCACGTAGGTGGGAAAGAATGGCACCGCTATAAGAAAGACCGTTATAGTTCGCGCCGGCTATCGGTATGCCATCGTGGTGCTGTCACTCCTGTGTATGCATGGCGAGCCCCGAAGTCCTACCGCAAAACCTGAAGCCAAACCCCACCCGCCAGCTTTCTACCCTACTGAGCTTCACAACGCCTTGACACGCGTGTGTGACGGATACTTCCAGAGCCGTGGTCCAGACAAGCAATGCTACCCTGTTAGAAGTGTCATGGTTCACGTACAACCCGCATCCCTTCTCTGCCGGGCTGTTTGCGTGCCACCGGAGATGGAGCCCAACGACGTACATATACTTAATGCACACAAGATCCACACGCTCTTTGAGAGAAGTTACATTGTTATAGTACCTTTGTACGGTTGACCACGTGCGCCTGGATGTAACTGACTTGGACCTCATTACGTCTGAGCTGGGTTTCCAAAAGCCTTGATGCTGGGCCTGTCTCAAGCTCTGGACCGTGTGTCTTCAGACTTAAGCTTCCGGGTCTTCCATCCTGGTATTTGTTTCTCTGCGCGGGTCTACTGAGTAATGTTTCAAATCCCATTCAAAAGGGCCTTCATGATCCATGTCCAGAGTCCACTAGCGCTCTGCCCTCCGACGTTGGATAAACTTGGCTGCTGTCCAGGCATGGCTAGGAAATTGTGTATGTGCAGAGTAATTTTACTACGACTCGGTCTGCCCTGTTCTCGTCGGTGATCGCTGCTGGGATACCCAATTGACTCTATCCACCTTCATGGGTATTACCTGATAAAGCATCTGCGATTCACGCCCTCGTCTAAGCTTCAGGCTCTGACATGCTACCCTTCCCTTTCTCCCCCCCCCCCTTCTTCCCACCCCACACACCAACCCTCCACTGATCCGCTCGTGCCGTCCCCCAACGGCACCGTTTTTTCCCATAGTATGATGTGCATCTCAGCTGAGGCGCGCGGCATTCCTGTGGGTGGGTTGGGCCCTCGTAGTCGGATTCAGGGTGTGGCTCAATACAAATCTGCCCAAATCGGTCATCCCGGCCTTTCCCAACCATTGGGAATTACACACAGCACACACACACACACACATCCTATCACTTGTCACTTCTCACCCGCCTTTTACACACTCGCAAATTTTGCCTTGTTTTGACAGATCCCTTCTGTCCTCTTTGGGAAAGTTTCCTCGTCGTCAGACTCTAGGCTGACTGGCCTGTAGTTACACTGAGAAACATTAGCAACAAGCCACCCTCTCTATTAGTCTCTTTGTCTGGTCCACGAACTGCCTCGTCAACCTCCAGCTCGCCACCTGCTAAGGTGCAACAACATCAGGAGACATATACAGGCTAGCCAGGGTGCATAACCAGGAAGTCCCCCCCCCCCCCCCTCCTTCTTCTCCTTCATACCGTTTACAAGACCCACACAAGCCCTATTATAATCTGACACCATTTGTCGTAATAGCACCCCGTCTCAGCAGAGCCCCGGCTTAATTCACCGTCCCATGTCGACCCGATCTCCGCTTCATATATCTTGGGCATCTATACGCCTCAACTTGACGATGGGGTAGTAGTTCTTGCTTTATATACGTGCGTGTATAATTCTGTCCGGCCTGTTGCATACACCGGACTCTGTCTGTCCTTGTCCCCAACCCCACACGTCCTTCTCTCCTTTCTTCTTCTTCTTTCTCCTCCTCCTTCCCGCCCCTCTTCGTCATCGATACTCGCACGTACCACCCTTCGTTATACCCGACGGGCTGCATCACCATCATCATGTGCAATGTCACAAAGAATTACTACATCTACGAACATTGCAACGACCCCGGCTTGCACTTCATCCGTACATCCATGGACGGCGACAAGTCAAGGAGGTGTCCCCAGGGTCCTCATGAGAGGTTCATAGTGCAACCAGGCAAATGCCCGTTGTGCCATCCGTGAGAGTTCCTATAAAACCGGCCACCACGCACACAAGTCTCGCAACCTTCTATCAAAAAGACAAATTCGGTGTTCCTATGACAACCTACGGACAGACGGATCATCGTATCAAAAGACTTCTTTCTTTCTTTCCTTCCTAATTAAGAGACACCACGGCAGACGGGGACGCGCAACCACCGCCTGCACTTCACGACTCATTCATACCCACGCCTAACTCGACTGGGAGAACACCGCGAGAGGCAGAGACGATATTGCCATGTCGAACGTGGTCAAATTCATGGTTCCATGGGGTTATCCATCTTGTGGCTATCAACATTATATTCTATAAAAACACCATATTTCGGGATCATTCGTCATAGCAAAGGGAGCGGGTTGATTCTCAGATATTCACCGTGGCCAGACACCGTTGGGAGACGACATCACACATTCTTCATCAACCACCACAGACCTGAATCCTGGACAGCGAGCCACAATTCTTGTGGTAATGACTCGTGGCCCTTGATTTGACACTACTTCTAACCTATGGACCTACCTGATCTATCTGGTTACTAAAACCTCAAGGCGCATGTTTTGATCTGATTCTGGCTTTGTCTTTGTATTTTTCTTCTTCTTGTGTATTGCGTGGAGTTTTGGAAAGCAGGACCTGGAACATTGGCAAGCTAGACGTTCCATCAAAATACTCTTCTGTTTCCTAGTGGTGGCCTCATAATTTCAGGGGACGGATCCAAAATATCAAATCAAAGATGGCAGGCGAAAAGCTCAAAAAAAACGGACCAACATCTTCGCGCGTCATGGACAACAAGGCGATAAGGCCAGTGACTCGAAAGTGTTGTGGTTTTCCTTCTTCTTTCCTTTGTCTTCTTTATCTGCTTTTGTGGCAGAAGGCGGGGGGGGGTAGGGGAAGGTGTTTGGGTATAATTACCAGGGAAAAGCAGACAATCTCGACACTGGACCAACATCATTCCGAGGGAGGTGTCATATACGCCATGATGCTACCGTCTCGACATCAATAACGTGGCAATCGTTAGTGTCTACAATATCCCAGTCTGTATAGCATAATAATGTGGGAGATGACTGCTATTAGGGATGTATGCTCCAAAAAAAGGGAAAAGAAAAGATCATCCAACCTGGCAAACAGCTGACTGAGGCTATCATGGCAATTACAAAAAACCAAAAACCAAAAATGGAATAAAATGGAATTTAAGAAAATTAATTTAGCTTGGAATAATTTGAAGGCGGATACGTGTAACTGGAAAAGGACGAGGGCTGGTATGCATATAGAGCCATGATTTTTTGCTGTAGTTTAATATTATTGTGTAAGTCAATACGCTTTCACTGTTATGACAGAGGCAAAGGGTAATGGTGACCCGTTGTTCATAATTCTTGTATTGGTGACGACCCTTTGTCAGATATTGATTGTGCCACAGAAACCCAATATATAGACTTATTTGCAAAACGTAAAGACTTAAATTCTAAGTACAGAGACGGGGGTATAAGGAAAACAAACTGAAATCTATTATAAAGGGTCGTTGTTTTTGATTAGATTTGATCCGGCATCCAAAAGACCTCTATAGAGTTAAAGTTGGGATAATAAGTTGCATCTCTTTAGTGTGCCATGACTGGTCCGCCCACGTACTTCCCCTTGTCCTTGACACCAAAGATGCTTGCCAAGATCCCCACACCAGCGAAGCCGACAACACACCAGAGCCCTGTCTCGTACTGCTGAAGCTCAGTGTGACCCTTGTTGATATCGACAGCCTGGACCACAGCGCTGGACAGGGCAAGTCCGACACCGCTGCCAATCTGGAAGGCCGTATTGATCATACCCCCGCAGAGAGACTTGACATTGGCGGGCACGGATGCCAGCAAAACCACGGTGATGGTGCAGTAGACGATGGTGGTGCCGGCCACGCTCAGGACTGTGGTCGGAAAGACATGTCTCCAGAAGCTCACATCGCTCGGCTGCATCAGGGCCGAGGAGATGGGCGCCAGAGCACAAATGACCATGCCTGTGACGAGCATCCACTTGGCGTTGAACCGTTCCAGCGCCCGCGACATGATCATGTTACAAATGAAGCCCGTGGCGCCCATCGGCAGGAATCGCACGGCAGTCTCGCCCGCGCTCAGCCCGTTGACCTCCTGGCAGATCAGCGTCGTGTAGTAGATGGCCGTCTGATAACCGCCATACATGACAAAACCGCCCACCCAGAGGGCCGCAAAGTTCTCGAGCTTCCACAGCGAAAGGGGCATGATGGGATTGGGCACTTTCTTCTCGACCCAGGCGAAGACGACAATCATGGCCACGCTGAGGAGGAGCAGCACGATGATGAAGGCCTTGCCCCACCCGTACTCACCACCGCTGGTGAGCACGTAGCTGAGGAGGATCAGTCCGCCGGTGGACAGGCCCGCCCCGACGAAATCGAGCTTCGGCCGGGAGTGGCCATACATGCGGTCCTTGGGCAAGCAATACCAGCCGAGTATACCGAGCGAGGAGGTGACAACCACAGCGACGTAGAATATGTAGCGCCATCCGAGCGAGGAGGTCAAGAATCCACCAAACATCAAGCCCATACAGAAGCCCACGGCGCCGGCCGAGCCAAATATGGTCACGGCCAGAGTCTGTTCTCTGGCCACGAAATAATTGCTGATCAGCCCGACGGCGCTGGGGACGGTCATGGCAGCGCCGATCCCCTGCAGCGCCCTGAAGATGGCGATGGAGATGAAGGAGGGGGCGAGGCCGTTCGCGATCGTCCACACACTCAGCTTGGCCATGCCGCAGCAAAAGATCAGCTTCCGGCCATACCTGTCGGACAGCACGCCTGCCAGCAACAAGAAGCCGCCAAAGGTGAGGGTATAGGCGGAGATGAGCCATTGGAGATCGGAACTGCTGACCCCGAAGTCCTTCTGGATGGCGGGCAGGGCGATATTGATACTGGTCATGAAGACATTGTCCATCAGCTGGGCACCGCATGTGCAAAGCAGCACGAGGGCGCCACGCCAGGAGGCGATGACACCAATGTCAGGGTAGGCATGGCCAACGCCAATCTCGTGCTCCGCTTCACTCTGAGGCGTCTGTGGTGAACCATAGGCAGCGGGTATGTGCACGCCCATGTAGTCGACCGCCTCCAAGACGCGGGTCCTTGGCGTCGAAGGAGAGGGTGGGCGGGTGGAAGATGGCGTGGGCAGGTTGGAAGGGACCTCACGGATGGTGCTTGGTAGTCCTGGCTTTGCGGCGCGAGGTCTCTGGATGACGGGCAGCTCAAAGACACCGTCCTGCGACTCGCGTCGTTGGCGGAGGTGTCCTGCATCATGACCACCAGCTCCACGGATGGCGGACGCGCTCCTGGCCAGGCCCTCGAGGTCTTCGTCGTCGGCAACGGCCTGAGAATTCCGCCGCAGGTCATCTGCGAATCTCACGCTGTGCTGGGACGCAGTACTTCGCCGACGAAGAGGGAGACTAGGCAGACCTGCCGGAGGAGGGGCTTCCTCGAGAATCGACGTCCAACGTTGTAGAGGTGCGCCATCGCCACCGTCCTGGGACGCACGATTCTTATAGTCGTTACTGTTGCTCATGATTTTTTGTTTTTAATCAGCGGTAAGAGGGAGAGATACAGGCTGTGCAAAAAACAATGGTTTTATAGAGATATACTGTGTTGTGTATCCTGTTGGGTGGGGAGGAAATGTAGTCATGAGGGGTCGACAAGCGTCCGTCTACCAACCATGATTTAAAGGACCCACAAAAGGTCGCCACGTAGGATAAAAATCCTTTCCACTGCAAGAGAAGCGCAAGTGCTTGCATTAGCAGCATTCTCAACAACCCACAATCAGTTGCCTGCTATTGGTGTGAAAGAAATGTGGATAGCCTCCTTTCTTTCTTTTTTACCCCTCTCTCCCTTTTTTCTCTTTTTTCCCCCGGCTCAACATGGACATAATTTATTGCAAGAAACTGAACCTCGCGCTCGCACACACACATGGCGATTCATTGCTTTTTGGTAATATTGCTGAAGCCCCAGAGACCGAGATATTCATCAAAGACTGGGTGCCTAATCAAGTGTAGACTGCACTTACTGGAAGGTTTGTGCCCGGTTTATATGGTCCGTTCCTAGGAGAATGGCCCACGCCAGACCTCGAGAACACTACATAGTATATTGCCAGCAGGAATTCAACATTCATAGAGATTACATGGTATGATACCAAGAGCGTAGCCTGTGTTGGTGTGTTCACATCATAATTTGCGTGTGTTTGTGGCCAGGTCGTTCAGGCTAGACGTAACATAAAAGCGATCGCCCCGTCGGTTTCAAACAAGATCCAGCTGGGTCTCCCAAGAAAAGAGTCATCTTCTTCAGTCACAGTTCCGACTGCGGCAGATCTTAGCAGGATCTAGATCTGAGAGGGACAACCCCATTAGTAGAGCCGGCGTGTCTTGGGCAATGGATGCAAGATCCGTCAAAACGCACCAGATGAACTACAGAGGCCCCGAGCAATGCCTCCTACTCGTGAGAATCGAGCTGGA
Source organism: Cryphonectria carpinicola (assembly GCA_014849955.1). Lineage (NCBI taxonomy): Eukaryota > Fungi > Ascomycota > Sordariomycetes > Diaporthales > Cryphonectriaceae > Cryphonectria > Cryphonectria carpinicola. The sequence goes on along the minus strand of JACWRQ010000005.1, from coordinate 137,664 downwards.
TTACATGATGAGGAGCCCCTGGACTCACCTATGTATCATCTCACGTAGAAAGGCTCATTCAACCAACCCTTTCACTGAGTACTTTAATTACCTGCCTTGTAGATAGTACACATATGCGACAGCTAAAAGTAGTGATCATTCCCAGCTGCCTGGAAGCGACCATGGCCTATATAGCTGCGTAGATGGTCGGACTCACACAACACACCTACCTGACATCATCTCTTCGTCTCTTGCTGTGCTTCTTCGGCTCATCACTGCCTGTCTTACCATCTTCTCTTCCATTGTAGATATATGAATCCTTCTTAGAAAGAAGAAAAAAAAACTCAAGGGCTATATCCTGACCTATGCAACTGCCAATCATATTGAAGTGTAGGTACTGAACATTTCATCACATCTGTTGACTAATAACTATTATGGAGCAACGTTCTTACGGCTCTCATTGTATCGGTTAGAGCACTTTACTGAGGCATAGACAACGACGTACGAGCTTGCACGGTACGCACAATTTTTCAGTTTTTGTTGAACCAGTAATCCTGCGTTTACGCACCGTCAGTCGCTAATTCTGTGGCTGCTGATCCAGCACCTTTTATGCCATGCTATCAGCATTTCCCAGCCTGCCACCAAAGCAGTGATATGAGCATGACTAAAGACCGACCGTCTGGACGGTTGCATGTCGGTACAATATGTCCAGTGTGAAGATGGAGTGGCACTAGAGATGCAGCTAAGGAGTTCCATAGGTAGAAACCAGCAGGAACGAAGACAAATTGCTGCAGAGATGATGGCAGCGAGGCGGTAGTCAAGGTAGTCGGATTCGCTAGTCATGAACGATTCTGGACGATCCCTAGACATCAGGGGCAGAAGCAAGCTGACAAAGGGAATCTTAGTCAACATATCAATGCGAAGCAGAGATATCGTCAGAGGCCGGAGGTCCGTGTTCTCAAGCCGAAGAAGAGTCAAGCAGCGGGCCGCTACACAGGGCTCCTTTAGGGCTGCCAGATGCTGTACTGAGGCTGCGCAGCCAACAGATTACAAGTCGTATCCCCTTCTATCTGCGAGAAGGCCTGTACATATAAGTGGGCTGTCAAACCAAACGCGACAAACGCCAAAAAGATTAGGAATAGCAAGGGCAATCTTAGTGCGCGAGTGACTAGGGGCGGAACCAGAATTCGACCAAGAAGAGGTGACTTTCATTTGCGGGCTTTGGCTTTTGTTGTCCTCGCTCATTCTCGCTGTTTTCGTGACGCCCATCTCGCGCGCGCGCAAAATGTCTGGGGAAATGGCCGCTTCTCACGCACGTCGTTTGGCTCCAGGTGGATATCTCCAGCTTTTAATATGTGCGATGTTTGTTGAACGTAGTACTAAATACTACCAAGTGATGACGTGAATTCATTCGTTCTCAGGCCCCAACTGCAATACGACTCTGTACCCCTGATCGGCAGGCCAGGACTAGCCGTGTAGGCATACCTCTACACAAGGGAGTCTTCGGCTTCGGCTGCGCGGCTGCAGGCTGAAGAATTTGCCCAGGCATCCGATTGGCACGCCCTGCTGGCGCCCTCTACCTGGGGGAGTTAGGAGAGTGGTTCGTTTTGAAACTGCTTTGATTTACCATTACGACCTTTCAATTTTGGCAATCAAATTTCCCGAGATCAACCTTTGTTCGATCTGTTTCACCATGATCTGTAAAAGAAGCCCTTCCTCTGATCTTTTTCTTCTCACTGCCAAGCACATACATTCGTATAGTAAACTCGAGAAGATGACCAGTCTTTTCTTTTCGCCTTTTTTTTTCTTCCTTCCCTCTCACAGCCAAGAAGGAGTCGTAAATACTATGCTCCAGTATGCAGAACAGGCTCTGTTTTTGGCCTAGAACGTTAATTTCCCAGGTTTTAGCCCCCCAAAATGGGCTGGCAGGTTGACTTCTTTTAGCCATATGGCGTCTCACCGTTTAACCAAATCCGTCATCAGCGGATGCCTCGGCGGCTTTGATGCCTTTTGACCCAGTTTTGCGCCCCGGCCCCCCCCCCCTCTCTTTCTCTCTCTCGTGTGAGCGGTTCAAGAGGGGAGATGAGCCCAATGTTAGCGGCAGTGCTAAAAGGCGCACATCTCATCGAACCCGCCCTTGGGAAGTATATGCTTGAGCGCGCCTGAAAGCTTGGACAGGAGAGGCACCTGTTAGGCCCAACGTCCCAAGTGGATGATGTGGTGGTGACAGACGAGCCGCTATTTACCAAGGAACTAATTATTGCGGTCGCCCAGGCTGCCGGGTGCCCGGTGGACAAAAGCCGTCCAGGGGGGGCCGCGCAAACGTTGTTCTGACACACAGTATGAGTATTGTATTTCAAGATAAGAGGACCAGCACTCTTTGCTGCTTTACTATCATGCTCACTATTTTGCGATATAGATACTATGCAGATGCGACTAGATATACAAGGTTGCGATCGACCCTTGGGACAAGAGATGGTGAAGGGCTGTGCAGAGATGGTTGGCTGAGAAGGACGTGTTGATCTTCATAGGCTTAGTCTGTACAGTACCTTGGATCAACGTCTGCACTCCCCCCCATGAACGGTCTCCACTGTTGCATGCACACAGCAGGTTTAGTTTCCTTCGCTCGGAGTGGGTTGTTGCCGCCCTGTTGCCGACATGTCGATGCTTGTTCGATGCGCACCTAATTGCCCTCTCTCTTTTTCTTCTTTTATTTATTTATTTTTACCTCTTTTCTTACCTCTTCTCTTTGATCTCGGTGCTTGGTTTCCGCAACCTCGCCTTTTTTTCTTCCTTTCCTCCCCTTCCCTCTTTCGCTCCTTTCACCTCGCATCACCGGTATAAGGCTGGCCTGTCTCGTATTTCTTTTCACGACGACCTTTGGAGCGGGCTTGTTGTGTGGCTACAGCTAATCACGGAGGATATGCAGCTCTTGGGTAACCGACCCGTCAATAATTCTTACGACAGTACCGACCTTTTTTTTTTTTTACGGTGTGAGGCTGGGCTGGGCTCGGGATCGGACAGAGCTTGTATCTAAATTGCTCAGCTACAGTATTACTACTTCACTAGTAATCACCTCGCGCCGGCCTTCACTTCAGCCTTTTTGAAGACCAACCAAGACCCCAGTCGCCTCCAGCTTCCGTTCAGCTCTCTTTCATCGGCACGGCCCTCTCAAAAGAGGGCTGACGCCGCTCCAACTGGACCGCACACTGCTGCTCTCGACCTCCGTAGACAGACAAAGGGCGGCCGCAGCCAATCATTTTCTGTTATTCTTGTTTTCATTTTGTTCGATGAAACCCACATGCGACAGCTGCTCATCCACTTCGCCTGCTCTCCTCTGTTGTGAGGTGTCAACTCTCGTACACAAAGGGGCATGACTGCAGAGGAGATGGCGGCCGTTGAAAGGCCACGGTCGGTATCGATGGCACAGAGACCGCCTACGGTGGGCTCATGGGATGATCTCATGAAGCGCAGGCGCAGCCGAGCAGATACGATGGGCCAGGGCGTCTTCTCCGAGAACGACGCAAGAAGGCGGCTCCAAAGCAGCAGCGGTGGAGACGCCTCCATACGGGCTCAAGCGAATGGCCGTGCGGACGAGAGACCCCAGAGCAGTGGGGGAGGAGACTTGGCCTTGAGAGGCACAGCAGCAACAGGTGCTCCAGTAAACGGCACTGCCACGACGCCCGTTACGAGACCTCGCACCATGACCTACCAGCCCGACCAGCGAACATCACAGGCTTTTGCGGCTCATGTCGCGGCCTCTTTGAATAACACATTCCCCTCCCCACTCAGGACGGTCAGGTCCAGCGACTCCCTGCCTGAGATGAGCTCCCGCAACATTGACAGCCCACAGGCTACTGAGAAGGGGCCCATCAGGCGGCCACAGATGTATGCCAGGCCTCAACGCCTCACAAGTCCCACGAAGCTGGCCGAGATGAACGAAAATCGCCAGTCTGAGCCTTTTCAATCTTTCGACTCCATCACGAACGGCCTAGGTCGGATGCGAGCGATGAGTTGGGGTCCTATGTCAGCAGAGCAGGCGGCTTTCTCATCTTCCCCTTCAACTTTCGCACAGCCAACTATGCCATATCGCCAATCTGGATCTGCGTGGCAGCGACGGCCAGAAATGATCAAACAGGTTCGTGTGCCGAGACTCGGGCCCAACGAGGTCTTCACAAGGCTGCCTGATGAGGTGCTGCGCATGATCCTGGATCATCTGAGGGTGTTCCATCTAAAGGAGGAGGAAAGGAGCAGCAGCTGTGCGACATGCTGGATGCGAGACTGCTGCTCGATCGCTGTGTGTAACAGGCGGTGGCTCTATGCTGCCAGGGCCGTGCTGTACGAGGAGATTCAGCTGGTAGGCCCAGACAGCGCCCTGCAGAGAAAGAAGTACAAGGGCGTCTACTCTACGAGGCTGGTTCTCCTCCGAAGGACCCTCCGGTCGAACCCCAAGATTGCCTCGACGGTCCGCGCCCTCAAGGTGCCAGCCCTTGCGGACGAGGCTCCTCTAGAGCCCGAATCCTATCACGACATTGTTGCCTCTGTCGTGATGGCCTGCCCGAACCTCGAACGGCTGCAAGGCTTCTACCCTGCCTACAACCACAGCGACAGCAGGATCTTCAAGGCCCTGTCGACCAGGACAAAGCTCAAGGAGATGACCTGGGTCGTGGACGCGGGACCAGCTGAGCCGGACGGTCAACAGCAGGCACGGCTCACCAAAGCCAAGGGCCGTCCACCATTCAGACATGCCTCATCCTCGGTGGGACCTGGGCGTCCCTCACACTCTCTTAACTATCTCCCAGTCCAGCTCGCCAATAATTTCGTCCGGCAGCATATGGAATGGACCGAATTGTCTCACCTTACGATCCACTGTCTTCCCGGCGCAAACCTTCACACTCCCAACAGCCTCCTCCGCGTCATCCTCACCTATCTACCCTCGCTGCGGTCACTGTACTTGTCAGATATTGCTGCTGGTTCTTTCAACGACAATACTCTGCTGGCTCTGCCCAAGCCTCTGAAGAGGCTCGGCCTCGCGCGTTGTCCCGGTGTCACCACTGCCGGTTTGACCACGTTTGCGACTCACGACTCGGCCAAGGAACTTGAAACTCTGACCTTGATCCATCAAAATGTCGACTCCCTCCCAGCCATTGTCCGGATCCTCTCCAACCTCTCGAACCTCACCACGTTCAGCATTACGCAGGCTCTAGCGCCCACACCAGACGACGATTTCTTCTGCTTCATGCCCTATGTTGCGTCCCAGTCCCTAAAGATGCTTCACTGGGACATCTTCGAGAGCGGGCTGAACACGGCCGATCGGAACGGAGACGGTGCGAGTACAGGTGGCCCCACCAGGGCTGATACCCTCCTCGCGCAAAGCATCGCTGCCAACGGTTTTCCCAACCTGCGCTTCCTGCGCACTCCCTGCGACACGGGTGGCCTGTTCCAAGCCCTCTGCCGGCCTAAGGAGCGAATCGAGCTTCCTGGCGACAGGTTCCGGACTGGCTTGGTGAACCAGGCATCCTCGCCGGCGGCGTCGTCGACACCGAGCGGCACGCGACCCTCCCACATATCTGCCAACAGTTTCAGCAGTAGCAGTAAGGCAACCGACCCCGGCGCTGTGTACGATCTGGACGGCCGTCTGTCCTCTGACACAAGGGATAGCGGCAAGGCGTTTGGTGGTCCTGGGCGCGAGGCGGGCAGTGATCTCCACCAGGCGCGACTCGCAGCCCAGGCGAGGTTGGAGGCGGCACGCCGGTTCCCGCGGATCGAGGTGAATATCCAAGATGAGAAGGGGACAATAATTGAATCGTCTGGGCTGGCGGCGTATATCGGCGACGTTACGAGCAGGATTACCTACCTGCTGACGCCGGATGAGGGCGGGACAGATGAACGTGGCGGGCTGGTTGGTGTCACGGAGCTGCTCTCGGATGGTGGAGAGGACCTGTGCAGGAAAGGCGACGTTGCATCGAGGAGCGGTGCCGGGTACGGGACAGGTTGTGTCGCGGGCTCCTTTTGTGGTGGTGCTGGGCTGGAGGGAAAGGAAAAAGTGAAGAAGAGCAACAGTAATAAGAGCATCAAGGAGGCCGGCGCTGGCGAGGCGACCAAGGTCATTGATGGATGTACAGGCCGGTGGAACTCGTATAACTATGACAGGTCCGCGACTGATAAGTATGGCGAGGACGCATGGTGGCATACGGAGAGGGGGCGATGGAAGAGTCCACAGCTCTCTTGATCGACAAAGAACTGCCTTGGGCGTATAGGATCTCGAAGGGGGGCTGCCATGCTTTTTGGAGGCGGGCAAGGCTGGCATGAGGGTCAGTCAGTCGTTCAAGACGGGCAAGCGGGTTATGCATTTACATACAGACAGTACAAACAGCATACTAAAGTGGCGTTCTTGAGTAGAGTAGTTTGGGATTCGACGATAGTAATTGGTAATGTCTTTTTTTTTTCTTTTTTTTCTTTTTTTTTTCAAGGCGAGGATCGTAAGGGTCTCCAAATGGTCCTGCTCTCGGGTCAAGAACGTGCACGAAGGAGGTTGCATAGAATTAAAAGAAAGACAGACTGTTTGCAAGTCCAGGCTGGATGGTTCCAGGTCCTCTAATACGAGGCTGGGGGGTGGTGCTCTGGGGCTTTCTCGATTCAATGTTCAAATTATTCGCATCTTCGACGACGACGACGACGACGACGAGATGATGAGTAGAATCAGTTGCGCTGTTGGGGTTTACGCCGTAGTTAAGAGTACCGGATGTACGTACCTTGGCACTTGGCAGGTTGGTGGTACCTTCCCTGAGTACCAGCAGAAAAGCTAAGCCGGCTATCCCTGTCAGCGCCACTGCCTTGCCAGCCGGGACACAGCACAAGGCAGCAGAAGCTTGTGTAAGCTCGCTGCTGGGATGCTGGACCTGTCTGAGCTCGCCCTGGGCTGAGGCGGCCCTGCGTCAACGTCAACTGCAGCACAAACGACTACTGCCACGCGCAAACGCCAACTCCAACGCTTCTCATTCTCCCTCATCAGAACACCCCATCCTCTTCCTCCTCCTCCTCCTTCTCAGATAGTCCTTGTCGACCACTCATTCCATCTGACAGCTGATACAGGAGGAGCCTCCTCTTCCGCCCGCTGCTGCTCCCTCCCACATCCCAATCCCCGAAGCCAGCCAGGCCCCCCAACAACAAACATGTCTGACCCAGAGAGGAGCAACGCCATCACGCGCTACACCGAGTCGCTGCTGGAGTCGCGGAACTGGGAGGTCAAGCTCAAGAACCTGCGGCTGGAGATCAAGGACCTCGAGAAGGAGTTCAACCAAACAGAGGAGAACATCAAGGCATTACAAAGTGTCGGCCAGATCATCGGCGAGGTCCTCAAGCAGCTCGATGACGAGAGATGTATGCTGCCGCACTCTTTTCCCTTCCTCCTCTTCTCCCTCCTCTCCGTCTTTCCTCTTTGTATGGTGATCTTGCCCTACTGACACCACCTGGCACAGTCATCGTCAAGGCATCCTCCGGTCCTCGATATGTCGTCGGCTGCCGTTCCAAGGTCGACAAGGCGAAGCTGAAGCAAGGAACTCGCGTCGCCCTCGACATGACAACCCTCACAATCATGCGCATGCTCCCCCGGGAGGTCGACCCCCTCGTCTACAACATGTCTCTGGAGGATCCTGGCCAGGTCAGCTTCGCCGGCATTGGTGGCCTGAACGACCAGATCAGGGAGCTGCGTGAGGTCATCGAGCTGCCCCTCAAGAACCCAGAACTCTTCCTGCGAGTCGGCATCAAGCCACCAAAAGGCGTGCTGCTATATGGGCCCCCAGGAACAGGAAAGACCCTGCTGGCACGTGCTGTGGCGAGTAGTCTGGAGACCAATTTTTTGAAAGGTACGTATGCCCTGAAAATCGCAATCTCATGCACTTGAACCCGACCGACTACGGCGCACACCCTAACATGATACGTGCCGTACAGTTGTCTCCTCCGCCATCGTCGACAAGTACATAGGAGAGTCTGCCCGTCTCATTCGCGAGATGTTCGGGTACGCCAAGGAGCACGAGCCTTGCATCATCTTCATGGACGAGATCGATGCCATCGGTGGTCGAAGATTCTCCGAGGGTACATCCGCAGACCGAGAGATCCAGAGAACGCTCATGGAGCTGCTGAACCAGCTCGACGGTTTCGACTACCTCGGAAAGACCAAGATCATCATGGCCACGAACCGACCTGATACCCTTGACCCCGCGCTGCTGCGTGCTGGACGCCTGGACCGCAAGATTGAGATTCCCCTGCCCAACGAGGTCGGCCGCCTCGAGGTCCTCAAGATCCATGCTGCCAGCGTGGTCACCGAGGGCGAAATCGACTTCGAGAGCGTGGTCAAGATGAGTGATGGCCTCAACGGTGCAGATCTGCGCAACGTCGTCACAGAGGCCGGCTTGTTTGCGATCAAAGACTACCGGGAGGCTGTCAATCAAGACGACTTCAACAAGGCAGTGCGCAAGGTGGCCGAGGCGAAGAAGTTAGAAGGAAAGCTCGAGTACAAGGAGATTTGATACAAGAAATTGAGAAGAGATGGCAGATCGTCCTGCGCCGAAGACGAGCCGCATTGTACAGCCAGTGGATTGTGATACTTTTACCGTCGCATAGACAGCCAGAAGACGTTGACAAGGTGAACGGTCCTGGTAATTTACATGCTATTCAACCTTGATCTCATATATCTTCCCATTACATGTCTTGGAAGACCAGCAATTTGGACAAAATGGTGGGCTGGGCCAGCAAGATTGTCGCTTGCAAAAATTCCATGCTGGATAACGGGACTGCGGCGGGAACTTCAACCGTGGTGGGTAGAGGGTCTGAGACGCTTCAGATACCATTTCTGGTTGGTGTATGAATGAGAGACCACAAAGGTAAGTACAAACGTTGATATCGATGAATAGCAGGATCTCTTTTTCTGTATGCCATCAACGACCGTCAAGAATTGAGTGCTTAGGTTGGCAACTTTCAGCTCTTGCTGTGGTAATTAATTACTCGCACTACCAGCGAGGATGCAAGTAATCTAGCATCACTTATGGACCACTCCTCTCAGCAGAAACTCTGAAAACGTCCCTGCTGCTCAAAGCACTGCAGGAACCCATCGGCATTCTCCAGGGCCGCGTCTTCCAGAAAACTCAAGGTCAGTCGTCAAGGGGTTCTACATAACTCTTGTTGGGATAAATGTAGGCTTGGAAAAGGCAAAGAAAGGGTTGGGAGGGAAAGGGAAAAGGAGAAGAAGAAGATAAATGGACTTTGAAGACTTACCAAGGCTGAACTGCGTGTCCTCATAGATGGGACCTATCTCGCCGTCGTAATAGGCCAGGCAGTTGCATGTGATGATCGTGGGATCATGAAGGACCTCCTGTTTGCAGGTGGTGCAGTTGGTTCCGAAGTTACCACTATGGTTATCAAACCCCAGGTTAGAACGCAACACACCCACAGAGAGAGAGAGAGGGCGAAAAGGGGGGGGGGGGAGAGGGAGAGAGGGAGAGAGGGAGAGAGGGAGAGAGGGAGAGAGGGAGAGAGAGGGTGGGAGATATGAGGGTGGTGACGAAAAGAGAAGAAGTTCCCTTTGTAAAATAGAAAAGGGAGAGCAGGAATTCTTACAAAGCCTCAGCTACGATCGTCTCGGTGGCGGTCTGGTTCCCGATGACCCAGCCATAGCACAAGTTGAGGTCGATGATGGAACACGACCACTCGTGCAGGCCAGAGCAGTTGGAGGTGAGCCAAACATGTGCGCCGGTTTCGGTGCTGGTCAGCTTCAGGTTCTTGCAGGAGTCGCTGATGCTGGCCAGGGCTGGGACGGCGAGGAGGAGTCCGGCGTGGCGTGTGATGGTGGTGGGTTTCATTATCAAATATGGGTTCAAAAGTTTTTAGTACGGTGTAGGTACGGTTGTTCTTTAAGGAAATAAGAGTGCGAAGTATTGTGTACTTAATTGGATTTTGGAAACGGCCGGAAAACAAGATAGACAAGACACAGTGAGGCTGTGGAAAGGTATCTGGTGGGTACCAAGGGGGTCCAAAGTAGAGACGTGGTCGTAGTGTTGAAGACTAAATACGTTATCAGGACTACTTTCACGGTTCAAGAATAGAGATCGAGCCTCTAGGTGATTGAGGAAAAGAAGATGATTCATCAGGTATTTCCTTATGTTCTCACTTTCCAGTGAGTCTACAGTCTCTGTGAGCTCCTCAATCATATTCCGTTCTCCAACTTGTCAGACTCTCGCTTATCTCCCCGATACTGTGTTTGTCCGACAAAAACACGCCCTTGGTTTGCCACAAGTCTCTCCTCTAGGCGATAGTAATGATCATATAGATCCGAGGACGGCAATGTGTGATATGAATAGCCCTTCCCAATAACCATGCGTCCTGTGTTGTCACTTTGCGTGTCTTGTCGACCTCGGGCTGAAATACCAATAGCCCGTTCCGGGCGAAGTGATTGTGTTCGCCTGGACACTGAAAGGGTCAGATGCTTCTACCTTAAGAGACATCACGGGCGCCGTATCGGCGCCCCAAACGCACGACCTTGTACGGCTTCATGCGATCCTCCCTGAGGTACACATATTTGACCACCCATATGCCACTTTTCCCCACTCTCCTTGAATGGACTCCCCAGTCTCTTAGTGTCATACAACTCATCTACAAACAGCACTTGACTAGCATGCATTGTTAAGCTTAGGAGGCACCGTTGGGGGGTTACCTTGTGGTGCTTCCAAGGGTGGATCGTCCCGCAGCCGACGGTTGATGATCCTCTTTTCATGATTAGCTTGCAAGAAAAGAAATTCACTTCTCACTATATTTCCGTGCATCCGATCTTGTCTGTGCTGTAGTGTAGGACGATGAACGTTTCCATGCAGAAGAAAGCTTGTGTTCTCACTGAGATGAGGCCCAGCACGGCTAGTCACTTTTGAATATCTAGTACAAGAAGACAAGAACTTTTCATACGATTTTGTCAACGTACACGTTCAGGTACATTGAATGACGTACGTAATGATTTAATTCGATTACTTACTGAAGGCTCTCGGCCGTGGGGTCGGGTCTCAGAATGTCCAAGAAGCCATCTGAAGTAGTCCAGCTATAATCATCGAAGGAGGAAAAATCGAGGATTCAACCCAAGGCTGCTGGCACAACGGGTCGGGGCGCTATTAAGCTAGGTGCTAGTTAAGTAAATACTGGAACACATCACTGACGAGGCTTTCCACATGAGCTCAGTATAAAGCACACGACCTGAACCTTCTACAAGTTTCTCCAGGACGATCGCCTCCCCTTGCCTTTCATATCCTCCCAGGCACTCTTGCCGAGGACTACCGATGGAAATTATACACACCACACACACACTCCCTCTCTCACTCACGCTGTGGCCTCGACTCTCTGTTCATTGAAATGACTTGCCTTGCGGCAACAGCTCTAGACCGGGCCCTTCTGGCCTGGCACGCTCACCTGCAAAATGCGATGGGCTCGGCCCAGGTCCACCTGGTGGCTCACTCTGCGTCGAGCAAAGCAGGGCCGTGGAGCGAATGCGAGAGAGCGACAGCAGAGGACCATACGCGGGAGGACAAAGATGAAAAATGGGCGCCGTGATGTCCTGAACAAGACGAGCGTGGGTCCCGCAGGAGGTCCTTCGTCCGCGTCCAGATGAGTCCAGCCGACGCAGAAAAGAATACGACTACATGGAACAGGAAGGTTTCGTCGGGAGCTGTTGGAGCCCGTTGAGTTCGCAGCGCTGGATCGATACAAATTTATTTTGGATCTGAGTACTTGAGGGTGTGTCTTGGCACGAAGACACTAACCAGTCGGGCCGAGGAAGACAGAACTCAGGTGTTCTGCTGCGGGACGATCTTGTCGTTTTGTCATTGACCATATCTGCACTTAGTGGTCTCCCCTCAATCTCTTGACAATGTGACGAGATCCGTGTTAGCGGCAGACATACAAGAATGAAAGAAAGAAAGAAGAGAAGAAGAAAAATAGGAAGGAAAAGAAAAGAAAGAAAAAAGAGTTAAAGAAGGAAATGGCGGTGGAAAGGAAGTTTTGCATACAGGTAGGTCAATTAGTTAGTGCTTCAACTCCCACCCACCTCCGGCCGGTCATGTTCCAGAAGTTTTCGGACAGCCCCGTCGACTCGATCCAGCGCAACACATCAACTTGTAGCCGTCTCTTATTGCAGCCGGTCTCTCCCGGCCACACCGGCCCCGGTGGATCGTCTGTTCGAAAACGAGGCCTGCACGGTCGCTCAGCTTACCAATTTAGGGCACGCCCTTGGGACATCCAGCCTCCCCCCCCCCATCCCATCCAGTCTAGCATTGCACGAATACTGCTGCACAACGGAAGGTGGTAAGCGCGGAGATGGGGAACCGGCGCCCAGACACGACAAAAGAGAGAGAAAGCTAGGCCGGAGATAGACTGATGGATGGTGGCGCGGTAGATACGAAGGATCGTCCCGACAGACCGGAATTCCGAGGCTCTCAGGACGTGCTCGGGAGTGGCGCCGTATACGAGGGTTGTCATCAACCAACGCAGGAATCTCAGATGGCGCTTGCAAAGAGCCGAGTGGGTGGTTGGTGCGGTGGACGTCTAGGGAAGAGGGGAGGGAGGGGCTGAATACGAGAGCTTGGCAGGGGGGCATTTTTTTCCCGAGAATATCTTGTACTAAATGAGCTCGTACGGGATGCACAGATTTGACATGTTCTAGAGTATGCTTCTATGCGGTGTGAGAGTGTGGATGGTTTTCATTTTTATGTTTATTTTTTATAATTTTTTATAATTTTTATTGTTTATTTTTTATTTAATTTTTTTATTATGAAAAAAAAAATGCCGTACTAAAGGTTTCCCAGCCACATCCGTACAGACACTAATTGCAGTCAGTAGTAGAAAAGTCTCAAAACCTAAAAGGTCTCGGGATATTTTAGAGTCTTAGGCACCCCTGAGCGATCATCATGGGACGGACCATGGTTGATTGGAAGACAGTGGCAGAGAGAAGAAAGAAAGGGAAGAAAAAAAAAAGAAGGAAGAGGGAAGAAAACGATTCCCATGCTAACCTTGTGGAACAAGCCCTTAGGTGGCCCCAAAGCTGGAGGGACAACGTGGGGTTCTATTCTTAGGCCCGCTAAAGTTAAACCTCGCCTAGCAGGACCCTGCAACTAGCATAAACATAGCGGCAGGAACACAGCGGTAGTGGGTGGGCTGGCTTTTCCTCCTCGGTTGGCCTCTGAGCAGCAGCCCAAGTTTCACCCCACTACCATCCACACCTTTTTTTCTCAGCACCTGCATTTTTTCCTCGGGTTGACAGCCGCGTCTCACAGCCTCACCTCCCTCCCCCCCTTCCCGGTTTGGTACTTACTACTATTAGGCAATGATGAGCATCTTGCAGGTAGTGGCAGTCGGGAAAAGGGACCACAAGTGTACTAGTGGCAGGAATCATTCTCAGACCTTTCGTCACTACTTTCTCTTCAAGACCCCCTCGGGCGGAGGAGGAGGAGAGGGTTGCATCAAACCATGCCGTGTCTCCTTGATTCCTAGGCTGTCTTGGCCAGGCTAGAGAAAGAAAAGAAGAAAGAAAAAAGGAGGAAAGTATTGGCTCGGGATGGTGGTATTCTGTTGGGAAACTCTGGGGCGTAAAGCGGCATTGCACCTGCATGCTGGATGCTGTACATTGCGTTTCAACAAGGTTGGTTTCTTTCGGAAGAAAAAGGTCATGCTAATGTCGTCATTGTGGGAGCAGAGAAGGAAGGGGGGGAAGGAGGGTGGGAAGGCATCTATCCGGGGTCAAGACAGATCCAACCTTGATTTGGCAGAAGATGATGCAGTACAGGAACCCCCCATATTTCCCATACCATGGGATTGTGGCCCCTTAGGAACCTATCATGATCCCAGATGCTCATTAAGCTTTTTGTTATCATGTGTGTCTGTTCCCTGCTGTACCAAAGCATTGTCGAGATGTCTTGTCTCTGATGCGCAAGTCGGTGAGGTGTGAGGCAGCAAGCAGCTGTCAATCTGCCTCAACACCGAGTGGGTACCTTTTCTCCTTTTTCCCTCCTCCTCCTCCTTCTTTCTTCTTTGTTTATCATTTGTGGACTGGTGAGACATCAGGATACTGGCAATTACCTACATGAGAACTGCATCCGGTCGGTTCTTTTGAGGTACCCTATGTACTATCGTGCCATCTAGGACAAAGGGTGGAGGTTGGAAGGGGGGGGGGTCTTGGGGCAGGCTGTGGATGCTTTGGGGGGGGGGGGTATGGACCTGCCATCAAGGCTGACAGCGGTCATGCAGCTTACAACAACGACAACAAAGGACACCTTGCCAATCAGATAAGGGATGCATCTGGCAATTGTCTTGTCTTGGGTTCATCCTCTCAAATCTGCCAGTCTGCCTTCTGTTTTCTAACAAAAGGAGGCATTCAGACAAAGAGAAGAAAGAAATTTGGGGGTAGTATGGATGTTCACAGGCACAAGCAACTAGTGAACAGACTTTGTATTAAGGTGTTGCAGCTAAATTGCCAGGCTGCTGCTAACAACAGCCTACCGTCATTCCCGCCTCCCCCCCCCCCCCCAAAAATCAGGCAGCCCCTGTCACACAAGCCCCCTGAACACACCTAGACAGCGCTGACTTGGCTCTGACCTGGCTCTGACCTGGTCTCCACCTATCAGAGGCCCTGTTCCACCCAGGCTGGATCTGTAGATCCCCCCATGTCCCCTGAGCTCTGGGCTGGGGCCCCTGGCAACAACGGTCAGGTCTGACGCCGTGTTCGCTGATGAAAGAAGCTGAGCTGTCATCGTAGTATACTTTACGCAGTGCCAGTTGCTATGCATAGCGTGGCGCATGTGGTAGACCAAGAATGGAGGCCCAATTGTCAGCCCCATACATGCTCTGACCCGTTGAGTACTAAAAGAACAGCTCAACCCGCCCCCTTCTCTGCTCTCCTACCTTGTCCAGCTGGCTCCTTGCTTCTCATCGCCCATACCTTCCCCAACCTCTCGTCGACTTCCACCCTCGCTCCTGCCAAGTAGCTTTGCCCACTTGCTCAGCCCAAACCAAAGCTCGATTTGCTTCGCACCCACCCTTTGATACCCCTCCACCGCAATTGTACAACGACACAAGTAGCCCACCCATTACCACCACCTCCACACCACACAGGGACCCTGTTTGGCACACACATACACACACACACACACACACACACATACAACACAGAGCACAGGAGTGATACTGCCTGACCTTGACAATGTGGTATGTATGACCAAGAGGCTCTGGCTGTGAAGAGGGTGGACACACCTGGGAAGACCTGGGGGGCAGCCAGAGACAGAGAGCTACCTCTATTCCTGGTGAAATAGGAGGATCTCTTGACATTCCCCCCTCTAGAGCAATATGGGAGATACATTTAGAAGCTGACACCTTTCTCTCTATTATAGTGGCATCTTCGGTTATGTCAACTACCTGGTGGAGAAGGACAGGAAGTTCATCATTGACACTCTGACCAATGGTAAGCCAGACCTGAACTCCCAATTCCGCTCCCCCCCCCCCCCCCCCCCCCAGACCCCACCACCCACCCTGCCGCCCACACGGCCCTCGCTTCCCCCCATTACCGCGCCACACCCCCACTCTCGCCGCGACCCACACCGCC